>VIAB01005681.1:10010-23358 GCA_009801035.1 Oophaga pumilio
TCCCAGAGGACAGAACCTCACCAATCAAATGTTGTTTTTAATACCCCAGACATCCACATAAAGGGAATGTGTTACCAGGTTTTTAGTACCCCATCTGAGCGCAGCAAGATGTAGGATCAGAGACCCTAATTACAGCGATGTATCACTTTGATGGCTGCTGCAGTTTTCATTAAAAAAAATGTTTCTCTGCTGCAGATCTCTGAATCCCGAGTTCTGTATAACGCTGCCCACACCACTGATTGGCAACTTTCTGCCTATGCACAGCATACATAAAGTTGCCAATCAGTGGTGAGGATTATACACGACTCGTAAATATAAAGGACTCAATGGCAGCTGGTGTACTAGCCCTATAGTGAGAATCTCCTGCTAATAAAATTGTGATTTTATCAAAACTACCCAAGCAGCCCAGTAAGTGACATATCGCTGGAATCAGGGTCTCTACTCCTCCATTATGCTGCTCTGAGGTTAGGTAGCAGATTACTTTTAAAGGAAATCTGCCTGTAAGGTCAACTCATGCCCTGAGAGATTCCTTGAAAGCTCAGTCTGTATAAGGGCACAAACCAGGCAAGGAAATCACAGTGAGCTATCAAGCTAAGGAGGCTGGTGCTAGCCGAGGAAACCAGCTCTGCAGCACGCCTACAGCACCCAATGGCTCACTTGTATATAATTGAAACCAGAAAGTTCTCCAGAATGCAGCAACAAATAGAAGATATAAAGGTATAAATTGATTTACCTTTTAAAGACGTGTATGCCTATATAAGCTTGATCTTACTGACTGATTCCCAGTGAATAGCTGCAGCCTCTGTGTTTTTTCTATTTAAACAGTATTTCTGTTTTCTTCTATTTGATCTCCTTAATTTTGTGCTTCTTCCTTTCACAGGAGCATGGCCAGTTCTCATTGATGACTTTGTGGAGTTTGCACGTCCTCAAATTGCAGGGACAAAAAGTACAACAGTGTAGCACTAAGGGACCTTGTAGAATGTACATAGTCTGTACAAAGGAACACAACAGAAAATTGCACAGTCAAATTTTTCTGACTGGACTAAAGTGAAGATCGGCCCTTTCTGAAGTTTCAAAGGGTTGAAACAGACTTTTGGAGACATCAAAGACCATATCCTATTTCTTTTTTTTTCTGGTGGTGGTTTGGGCCTCTCTACCTGTTCCGGAGCGCGATTTCCACTTCATGTTTCCATTTTGTGGATGTCATCACATATCTGTGGAATATCCTAGTCTGCTAACTCCTAACATTTTAGATGAATTCTGTGGTTTTCACATTCACATAAAGCACAATGGCGCCTTCATCTGCTAACTTCATCATGGCCTTGGTGAAACCTTTGTTTGCTAGTTTCACAGCCTGTGTAGGTAGCACCCTATCAAATCCAGGGCTGTTCCTCTATAAAGGGTCAAAGCAAAATGCTGTTCATCATAGTCAGTTGTGGATTTCAGCAACACAAGGGTAAACTGCTTGTAAATACCAAAGCTTTGGCTGAAGTGGAGAGAACCTTGGAATCGGTGATAATACATTAACTCGGCCCTTCATCCGTATATGTTGGTAAATTGGTAACATCATGATTGATTTTGGATCATTTACTGAAGATAATCTGTTTTTTAAGAAACGAAAAACTGCACTTATTTCTTACTTTAGGTAAAGAGGAAGTCAAGGTTTGTATTAGAGGTTGTGGTTGGAGTCACTTCAGTCCCGTTGGTCTTTAGGGAGAACGTCCACATTACTTCACGTTTATTTGGGGAAGGATGATTTTGGTTGTCAGAGCACCCGTCAGTATAATCTGTCCTTTGTATTATCAGACACGTCTTTGCCGCTCTTTGTACATCTGTCTATATGCCTGCATTTGGAGTTTTACAGATGAAGGTGAATAAATAAACTCAGTATCTCATTAAAACATGCAATACATATCTGCGGAAGAGAGGTGGACATTTCCGATAATAACGAAAACTAGTTCAATTGGGGTGACGCGCTCTGTAATGGCTCATTTGACATGAATTATTTTAAGAAATGAGAATGCCCCGCTCCACAATGCTCCTAAAACCTAGAGGTATCCATAAAATATTTAACTGTGTTTTTGTGTCACATTAATTACCACTTTTCTCAGCTCTTTTAGCTTTCTCGTCTTTTGTCTTTATTGACAGCTATCAGGTTATTGTTGGCTTTTAATTTCTAAAATGTAAAGCTATAAAGCATGGAGTAAGAACTTAATGTCCAGAAGTTCAATGCAGAAGAAAACCTCAAGCTCGTGTCATCATAAAATGGAAAAAACAGCGGCGACATTTTGGCTTGCATCGTCTTTTTATTAAGCAAAATGAGGAGAATACAGTAAGTGTTTCTCATCATTTTCAATGGTGGAGTGTTTTCAGCCTAAATGTCACAATTGCTTTTTCAGCTTCATGATCATATAATCGTGACCTTTTTTTCTTATTTATTTTGCATTTTGACTATTGTGTGGAAGGTTGCACTAAGAACTAAACCGGTAGGTCATGTAATCCTCTACTATTTGCAGGCAGTAGGTCTCTGTGATACTAAAGAACACTACACTTGGGGTCCGATTTATCAAAGCTTTTACACCAGAATTCTGTTAAATAGCTTTGAAAAGTCACAAAATTGTAACTCAATTTGCAGCTGCACTAAGTTTTTATGACTTTTGGCGTTCTCATACCATTGTTCCACAGCTTCAACAAAGTGGGCAGGCCTGGGAAGTGGCGACCGCCGTTCATCAAATGCGTGACGAGTGGTGGTGTTTGCTACGCCACATGTCTTATTCCAGCAGGAACTAGAGTAAGATTGTGACAAGGAGCACGTCACTTCGTGCCTCACCTGATCAAGAGGCGTGCGCACCTCCTCCTCAAGATCATTGTGAAGATCGCCGGTCTTGATGATTTGGGGCCATAATTTCTAGTTTAGTCTTTCTCTAGTGTTCAGTGATGTAGCTTCAGAAAACATAGCCTGATCTAATTATATTATGACCTAGCTTGTCATGTAGGCACACGGATTCCATGTTGGTCCATGTTCTCTAGTCCTAGCCACTTCTTGTGACCATGTAGGACACTTTATTACAAAGGTGTGCACAACAGCATCCAGTGTAACGTGAACAATATTTATTTTTTATTCTGTATGAAAAGGGAGTTAAACCGCTGTATGGTGAAATATACTAAAGCCATAGGTACAGAATGACTTTGTACAACTCAGAGCTTGTAAGGTTTTGATACAGCCATGTGCTTGTGGTCTTTGTATAAATGAATTGTTATTGATCAGTAATGAACTTCAGCAAACTTCAATCATGGCTACAAGTCTAAATCTAATTATTTTAAGTGTTAATTGGACATTGTAGTATTCCACTATTGCAGTAAGGTCAGTGTGCTCTGTTCTAGGGGGGTACCATGAATGCATTGACAAATTTCTCTGCCTTACAATTCTTGTCATGTGGTCTCAGGCTGTGTTCACATTTGTGTTCGTTTCTGTCAGGTTTCCGTTGTTCTGGATGGAAAAATCAGCATTGCAATTAAAAATGAAAGCCATGATATCAGAATTAATAGGTCTAAAGTTTTGTTTTCTTTATGATAAGTAATACGAAGCAATGAGAAAAATGAAAATTAATTTTGTAAAAGCTGCTTGGACTCAGATAAAGTGTTTGAGCCCCACTCTTCCATCCTTTACTTTGAAAAAACCTGCCATTTCCCAACATACATGCAGAGAAAGCCTGTGAGTCCTGCCTTTTAGCAGAGAGCCTGTGAGTCCTGCTTTTCTTGCCTCCATCCAGAGAGCCTGTGAGTCCTGCTCTTCCTGCCTCCTTACAGAGAGAGCCTGTGAGTCCTGCTCTTCCTGCCTCCTTACAGAGAGAGCCTGTGAGTCTTGCTTTTCCTGCCTTCTAGCAGAGAGCCTGTGAGTCCTGCTCTTCCTGCCTCCTTACAGAGAGAGCCTGTGAGTCCTGCTCTTCCTGCCTCCTTACAGAGAGAGCCTGTGAGTCCTGCTCTTCCTGCCTCCTTACAGAGAGAGCCTGCAAGTCCTGCCTCCTTAGAGAGAGAGCCTGCCTCCTAACAGAGAGAGCCTGCGAGTCCTGCTCTTCCTGCCTCCTTACAGAGAGAGCCTGTGAGTCCTGCTCTTCCTGCCTCCTTACAGAGCCTGTGAGTCATGCTCTTCCTGCCTCCTTACAGAGAGAGCCTGTGAGTCCTGCTCTTCCTGCCTCCTTACAGAGAGCCTGCTCTTCCTGCCTCCTTACAGAGAGCCTGCTCTTCCTGCTTCCTTACAGAGAGAGCCTGTGAGTCCTGCTCTTCCTGCCTCCTTACAGAGAGAGCCTATGAGTCCTGCTCTTCCTTCCTCCTTACAGAGAGAGCCTGTGAGTCCTGCTCTTCCTGCCTCCTTACAGAGAGAGCCTGTGAGTCCTGCTCTTCCTGCCGCCTTAGGCCTCTTTCACACATCCGTCTTTTTGTATCAGGCATGATCCGGCGTGTTGGTAAAAAAACGGATCCGGTACCGGATGCGTTTTTTTACCATTGACTTTCATTAGCTTAGTTCCGGATCGTGCCTGATGTCATTGCGTTGTATCCGTTTTTGTCCGGATCCGGCGGAAATGTACATTCCGGCGGCCGGACAAAACCGTGCATGTAACGTTTTTTTTGTTTGCCGGAGCCGCCTGATAGTGCCAGAAGCGGCGCATCAGGCGGCCGGAAACAATAGAAGTCAATGGAACCGGATCAGATTTTTGTGCAATCCGTCAAAAGTCTGATCCGGATTCTGGAAACCAAGGTCTACTACTACTACCAAGGTCTACTACTACTACTACATTTTCCAGTGTCTCCGGGCATCCAAAACCCTCTTTTTCTGGGTTCAAAAGTTTAGGTCGGATCCAGCAAAAAACCGGATCCGTTGCATCAGTTTTTTTATTTCAGTGCCGGATCCGTCCCTTCAGGTGTTCGACGGATCATGCCTGATACAAAAAAACAGATGTGTGAAAGAGGCCTTACAGAGAGAGCCTGTGAGACCTGCTCCCCTCTCTAAGTGATTGACACATACTGATACTAGAAAAGCTGTCACATTGTTTATGGACAGACAAAACAGGACTCACAGGCTTTTTCTATGAATCCTGTCACTATTTACATAATTTTACATCAACATTCTTAATGAAATAGTAGAAAACCTTTACAACCCCAAGCTCATTATCTTCCCTCTACTAATTTCTGCCCTTAAGTATGTGATTAGACCTGAAAATAGGGCTGTAAACTGTTGGTGCAAACCATAAAATCATAGTGTGCAGCCCACACGCCTTATCTCTGAAACAATGCATGTTAAAAGTTTAATAATTTTCAATAATGAAGAAGCCTAATTTAAAAAAAAAATTGGGCATGTGTATTTTAGACAACAATCGTTTTAATTTGCGGCAATATTATGCTCTAGGCAAATATTCTTGAAGTAAAAAAAAAAAGCAGTGAAAAAAACTAATTATGTTCATAGTGTTAATGGAAAATGTCTACACCCATGTGTTAATCATTCTGTATTTAATCATACATGTTGTTTCAGGTGATTTTTTTTTTTTTTTTACAGAATAGGCTGTATGTGAGGGATTACATTATTTCTGACATTAGATGGACAAGCTCTAACCTGTAAATGTATTTTTCATCAGTTTTCTTTGCTGTAAGCGCTCTCTAATTGTCAGTTGTCCCGCAGCTAGTAGGTGGTGACTGTTAGGTTTTCTCCCATGTGTCTATAAATTGTTGCCATAATTAGACTGGATCCAATGGTAAAGTTTACATTCTCATCCTATTTTATTATTAGGAGAATGAAGATTTTTTTTAATGTGTTGAGAACATGGTTTTGTGACGTTATTATATAATTAATACATTTACACTTGTTAGTACAGCCTCTCTCCCCAACTGCACAGTTCTATTAATGGCAGTTAAGAGGTTTTCCACTTTCAGAAACAGAATAGGTACAGTCCAGTGCCGGCTCTTCGTAGTGCACGGGTGCTTGTTTTCGCTGCAGCGGTGACGTCACGCCATCAGTGTGCATGACCGCTGTAACTAATCACTAAGCTCAGCAGCTGTACCGAGGTAGACTGCAAAAGCTGCTTAGCTCAGTGATTGGCTGCAGTGGTGATGCACACTCCCGACATAACGTAACTGCTGCAGCAAAAACAGATCCGAGCAATGACTGGGAAGTGGGGGAACACCGGATCTGTTTGTTACTTTCCTGAATGTGGAAACCCACTTTATTAAGGGATCATGTGACCAGATTGGCTCACCAACCTCCTCCAGGTGAAAACAATACACACGGGAAAGTGATTTTTTTGTAATTGGAGGAAGCCATGGATTGGTCTAGTCATCTGTTCCTCCAACAACTGTAATTTCAAGAGTAGTGAGGTCTGTGATAAAAGCTGCACAGAAAAGAGGGCCGCACTTGACAAAAGAGAGATTAGAGCTGAATCTGTGATACTTTTGTATTAATAATTGCCACAAAATCATATCTCCTATACATTTGTTAAAGATGGTGGAAAACCGCTTATGCATGACATTGCTATAGTTGAAACTAATATTGGCAATGTTCACCACCTCCTTTCCAGCTCTGCCGCTGCTCCTTCCCCTTCTTGACATACTGCAGCAGATTTGTGTGCTGTAGTCGTGACGTCATGGCTGCAGCCTGTCCACATCGGCGGAGCAGCAGTGCAGAGGCCTCACTGCAGCAAGAGACCATGAGTAAAGCTATTATTTTTCATTACAATAAGCTGATGAGGAGACTTATTATTTTGTAGAAGCTCCTTTAATATTCAATACTTTGGGAGAAGGGTCTGATGCTCAACCCAGGATGATATTAAATTTTCATTAGTCTCTGGGAGTTTATACTCATTTTCTCTGTTTAAAGACTATTATCACACATGCATTCCAGGCAAACATAAGAGTAAAAGAAAAAGGTAAAATGTATAGTTCCTTTATACTCTTCCTTCCTCTTGGATCTACTCCTGGCTGTGGATAGGAAAAAAAATCAACAAAAACTGCATCAATAATATCAATCCATTCACGCAACATAGTGAATCTGAGGAAATATGCTAAATTTCTAACTGGAGGTATTTGCTAATATTATTGAAAGGGTTGTCCACTACTGGGACAATCCCTTCATCTGAATGTTTGGCGCCAATGAAATAAAAACACTCTCACTCTTCTCCCATGTTGGTGCAATTCCCGCTGTGTTGCAACTCGCTCTCCTGTGCGGATGTTGTGACATGTGACCTCGGCGCCCAATTAGCGCTGGTGTCACTGTCCCCGCCTTTGTACAGATTGAATGTGAACAGGAAGTCCGCGCTGCAGCTCATCTGGCTTCCTCTTCATGTTCAATGCGACAGAAAGCGGGGACAGTGACACCAGCGCTAATAGAGCATCAGGGACACGTGTCACAACAGCAGCACTAGTGCCCTGGCGAGAGCGAGTGCTGATACCACAGGCATGGTGCTGGCATGGGAGGGGAGTATAAAATAAAAAGCTTATCGGGGCCAAGGGGTTGTCCTGTTAGCGGACAACTTAATATTACTCCTACATATTGGGTAGGATCTTGGAGATGGGGATACCCCTTTAAAGCTGTGGGACCGCTCCTGCCTGTAATGACGTTGGCTTGTGTTGATGAGCCAAGTTTGGGCAGTAGCACTGTGCTATATCTGGGCACTGCTGTTGTTTTGCAAATGTATAAAATCAGCTTTGCTTGACCCGAGTAAGGGATTTCTATGTGGTAAGAACAAAGTAAACGTAGAAGATCGTGAAAAAATGTCGGATTAATTTCTGCGGCGTAAAGGTATCTGAAAGTACAATGTATATTGACTAGAGGGCTTTCAATGAAGTAAAATACGGTTTCTGAACAGCAGCACAGACCCTGATCCTGTATTGAAATATGTGCACGGTGTGTTCTCAGCCCAAATACCGCTATTTGCAGACACCTATGTGCACAGTGAAGGCCTGCCTGACCTTTGGGATATATTGTATTGTAACACCTTCAAGAATAAGCCGGATGTTCTCTTGTTCAGCAGTGACCTTATGTGTATGACCAGCCTGACAGACATTACAACTTACTCTCTAGACCGTTTCTGCACTAACATGGGGAAGGTCCGTTTCAGACGTGTATAATGCAGTTGCATGGTGGCCATCTCACTATAGCCGTAGTTTCAGCCATTTCAGTATCAGAACAATATAAATCTTTAAGTCATACCAGTACAGAATATCGCTGAGAATGTTCTAAACACCTAAAAACTCTTGAAATAGTTTGGTAAATATACAGCGTACATGCAGCTGTAATCCGCCCATAACCTTGACTCCATCAATGAGAGAGTTTAGTTGGGCCAGTACTTTTTCTTTTTTCTTAATCTGTTGTAAAACTCTGCAGTATTAACAAGAAAGTGTATCGTTTACTTTCTTGCTTAAGGGAATCTGTCATTCAGTATATGCTGCCTGAACCACCCACGGACAACAGGAATGGAAGCCTGGCGTGAAGTCGGGTATGGCGCTGACACGCTGCAGCATTTCAGAGAAAGACCTTTGAGTCTAAATGACAGTTTCCGTTTTCAAACAGTTATTATATTAAACATGGCGGCAGCGCAAACTGTTAGATGAGTCTATTCACAGCAATATTTCTCTTGCTTTTCCAATATGGTCACTAAAGCGCCATCCTACAGGATCATACATGGAGAGGGGATTTAAACTAATAGATTACAAATCTGAAGCTGGATCTTGGTCTGCAAAACTATACCAACCTGCTCAGCACATGCCGCTCTGTGCCACACTGCCAGCAGCTACAGCAAACTGCTCTATGTGACAGGTCAGGACCATAGATAGGGTAGAAGGGTCTGTCGTGACATTTCTGAAGTCTTAATTTTTATTTGACTAGAGCCATGAGAGACCGTCTGCCCTGTGAGAGGGTGGTGAGGGGAGTAAATGCAAATAATGGGTACCGTAAACATTCTAAAAATGTCTATTTCTGAAGAATAATCCTGACATCCTGTGTAATTCCTATAGAAACTGAACGCAGTCTCATGATTTGTGAAGTTAGCCATACAGGATTGTGTCCTATGTGAGGGCCTCATCAGGCACCGTTGCTGGAGAGCCGGTCATATTGGAGAGATAGTATAGCACTCTTCCCATCAATACAGCAGATCCAATTAGAAGTGACAGCTCCATTGGTTACCAGGGCGGTGGAGTCGGTAAGCCAAATCTACGACTCCTCAATTTCCATGACTCCAACTCCACCAAAATGGACTCCGACTCCACAGCCCTGTTGGTTACTGGTATCTATCATGCGCTTTGTGGTTATTATATAGGCCACAATGTAGTCATGAACAGTACAGAATGTTTGGGGGTAAATAATGCTGCAGATATGGTGTATTTTTTTTTCCTGTCAAAGCAATGGACCCTATAATAAGTCAATGGGGTCAGTAAGTCAACAGATCCAGAACAGCATTGTAGCTTCCATTATAGACAAATGCCAGGACCCTAGAGCCCTAGTAAGATTTAACCCTAAGCCAAAAATACCTTGTGACTTGTGTTCCACTTCATAGAATAAAAAGCTATTTAGAGAAGAACATATTGAACCACCTCCCATTTCCACTTGAAATACCAGATAATGCAACAGAAGCTCAATCCACATTACAATTACTGTGTAATTACAATAATCCTTTATGTGAAGTGTGTAGCTGAGAAGCCATGACTGAAGTCTGAGGCTGGCAACATCCTGAAATGTAACATGTGAAATGTATTTTAACAATGTTCTCTTTTCAGCTACTGTTTTGTGTTGATATCTCTTGGTTGTGTAACCTGTTACTTTTTCATAAGTTTTACAACTTACTTTAACCTCAACTGTGCTGTTTTCTCATTGTTTCACTCATCACATCTCATTTTCCAAGCTGACCAGAAAGGTACAATGTTTGTTTTTTTGCCAAATATGAATAAACATAAAAATACAGTGACGTCCACTGTGTGTTGATGATGCATTAACCAATATTTCCAGACTTATGTAGGCATGTTTGGTAATAATGGATAGACTTGGAACTGCCACAGATTCAGTCTCATTTTCAACACATCAAATTGGTGTTGATACTAATACAGATATATTGATAACAGGCAGGGCCCGGACAGGGTATTTTGGTACCCTTATTCGGATGAAGCCGATGGTGCCCCATGTGATGAACCCCGAGGTTAGGAATGAGTCGGAGAATAAAGTAAAAGGAGCCCCAACGCACCCCAACACCCCCTTTCATGGGTCAGGATAACAAGCTCTGATGGCCACTTCCACTAGAATTGTTACCTTTTTCACATGCAACGTGTAGATGCATGTTCACACTGGACACGAAACAAACAAAACCAAAGATAAAATGAGCAAATACCCCACGGTAAATAAATAGATAGCAATAGTGCAGGAAGATAAAAATTAAGTTAACCTATGTTATCAAAAGAACGTAAAAGTCGGGGTCTTTGTCCTAATTGGCCCTTGTTCACATTTACGTAATTTATCATATGATAAGGTTTCAATACTAGAGGTAAGGACCGTCCCGAACAGGGTCGTCGATGTATTGGGATGGCTTTTAAGTTTTTTTTTCTTTTTTTAATCAAAATTGTTACACCAACGAGTAAAAGGGTAACAATGTTTTGAACTTTTGACTTTCAGGCTCCACATCTCACCATCCACTACTGCTTCGAACGTGACACTACCATCCTTTCATAGACCATCATCTTGGCTATCTCATACATAAATTTGACTTGCAACTATTTAGCATATGATTAGTTATACAGACTCTTGTCATGTTACGGTTTTGCTCCTAGTGGTGGAAAAATCTTTTTCTTCCTGTATACTACAAATTACAACCTGTTTTCATAACAGCTCAGTGTGTTAATAGGTTGATTCTCCAAAGGTCACTGGTTCGAATCGAGAAGCAGCTATGAAGATTTCCCAAGAAAAGAGAAACTGCATCATGGAGAGCGGTCTCTTGGCTTCAGCCCCCTATACAGTATGTCCTCCACGGCCAGCCTCACATATGTCCCTAGACTAATATAAGATGCATAAAAAAAATAAATCTTATACTCCCCTAATTCAGGCTCCCATCCAGAGCAGCCACCGACAACTCTTGTATGAAGTACAGCACTGGGAGCTGGATGGCACGATGACATCACTGCACTGTGCCACCAATTTCCCCTGCATGCACCATCTCCAACAGGGAGCAAGCCTGCGTTCTGCCGAAGTTCCTGGAAGATTGGTGTGCACTCGGTCAAAATGTCGAGGTGCAATTGGGCCTGAGACCCCATGACCTAGGTTAGAGAGATTCACCGCACACAGTTTTTTTTGGTTATGCAAGTTTCTTTATTTCGTGCGAACAAACAAAATTAATTGCGACTAAGTATGCAACAATGTAAGGACATTTTGACCCCACTGAGGTCTTTATCACAATGTGGTTTGGTACTTGAAATGAAAGGGATATATTTGAAGAGGAAGAGTTGCAGTTACTGCTGTTATCTTGGTTTTCTTGGCGCTCCCACACCTATGTTTGCAAGCGCTCACGGCAATTGTATTTCCATCTGACGCGAATGCAGTTAAGTGCAGGGAGGAAGCGACGGCTGGGGTGCAGGAAGGAGGGGTGAGCCGTGTTAGTGACTGACACTGCTCCCCTGTGCCTATGCCCTGGCCTTCAGTGTGCTGATTGCCTGCAGCCGATGGAAGGTGCCCCATGGTTGCAGGCATTCAGCAATGTCATATTTTTCACACAAGTGTACCCCCCTTGGGGAGGCAAGAGGTTGGCAGGTGCCTACACTGCCAACCCCTAGTGGCAACCCTGCAGTCAGTAAATGGATGCACATCACTGCTATATGGTGGAAAAGTAGAAACTAATCCAAAACGGAGCAAGAATGAACTCTGTAATCATTTGTACTATGATTGCTTTTAGGCACTCCACACGGTCATGTATGTATGGCTTAGATGTGGGCCTTTGTAGCTGCAATCCGTTTGGTACCGGCTAAGCCAAGGAGCAGTACATAGTAGCCACATGAATATTGCAGTCACAAAAGCACAAATGCATGGTTAAAGCCAGTAGAGAAAAAGTGTGGGGTCGATTCTTTAAAGTATTAATAGTACAACACTTTGAAAGCTTAGCTACATCATTGAACAAGGTGGTTGCTCAAAAATTGAGACTTTTGGTGTTTTTATGTCAGTCGCGGCCAGCTCTGCCAAATTGGGTAGAGCAGTAGCAGGTAACGCCAATCTGCCAAATTAATCATTAGTTATTGTGTAACTTACACCAGAAGTGTTATTACAGTCCTTAACTAGAGACGCATTTTTGGTGAGCCACACATCACAGAGAAGATGCACCAAATTCATTAGGTTGCATGCTCCTTCTAATGAACTAGGCCCATCTTACTCCACCATGTTCCATTAAGACTATTATTTATAGCATCTTCATGTATCGGTCCATATACGTTCCACGTGTGATGTCTGATTGGTAAGGTGGGAGAGTTATGTGATTCCGGAGGAACAAGTAGTCACAAATGCAGAGGGTTAAAGGAGTATTCGGGGGAGATGAAACATTTTTGTACAGTCCTTGCCCTCAAACCCAGTGCATTTCTATTATCTTTAGAAAACTTGTAATTCAGTGTGACCACAGCTGCTCCTCACTGCTCACCCCTCCCGTCTAGGGCAATACATCACACAGCAGTGTAACAACCAGTCAGAGAAAAGGGGGCATGCTGAGGTGTTGTCTGCTACAGGCTTTTAGTAGCAGCAGCCAACCCCCTTATGTCTCCTTCATTGCAGCACGAGATCAGGGGGCACGGCCTGCTCCCCAGTTTCTAGTATTCTAGTAGTAGCCAGCCCCCTGATAATGTCTCCTTCACTGCAAGGCCACTAGCAGGAAGCAGGCCAAGCCCCCTAATCTACTGCCGACAATGAACATTATTAGTGGGGTGGCATGACAGGAGCTGCTCTTCACTGCTCAACCAGTCTTCTGATAATAGCTGCTTCTCTGCAGAGAACAGGGGGTGTGGCCACACCCCCTCTTCTCTGACTAGCTGTTAGTGCCCCGTCTCACATAGCGACACACCAGCGATCCCGACAACGATCAGGATCGCTGGTGTGTCGCTACATGATCGCTGCTGAGCTGCCAAACAGGCAGCGATCAGGACAGCGACACTGCGGGTAACGTCGCCTAGTTACCCGCAGTGAGCTGGTAACCAAGGTACATGTCGGATTTCCAGGCGCTGCGCGGTGCCTGGAAACAAGGTGTACCTTGGTTACCAGCTCCCCTGCAGCAGCGTGCTGGTATCCAACGTACTCGTTGGGTTTCCAGTCACAGCCCCGCGCCTGGAAACCCGATGTGTACAT
>VIAB01005681.1:31088-49559 GCA_009801035.1 Oophaga pumilio
GGTGGATGGAGTGGAGCCGTGTGTGTACGAGGTGGACAGAGCAGAGCCATGTGTGATGTGGATGGAGCGGAGCCGTGTGTGTACGAGGTGGACGGAGAGGAGCCATGTGTGTTCGTGGTGGATGGACCCGTGTGTGTACGAGGTGGACGGAGCGGAGTACTGTATTAAGTTTGGAAGGAATGCGGCCCTCCAGCTTAAATTTTTTTTATGTGCGGCCCATATACTCTGCCGAGTTTGAGACCCCTGGCCTAGATGATGCTCTCCACCTCCACATCACTCTATCATTTGAGGGCCCTAAGGGCCCCGTTACACATAGCGACTCACCAGCGATCCTGACAAAGATATGAACTTGTCAGGATCGCTGGTGTGTCGCTACATGATCGCTGGTGAGCTGCCAAACAGGCAGATCTCAGCAGCAATCAGGACAGCCACTATGCGGGTAAGAAGCGATGCACGTCGCTTAGTTACCCGCAGTGTACGTTAGATACTAGCGCGCTGGTGCAGGGAGCTGGTAACCAAGGTAAGCAGCGGGTTTCTAAGTGCCGCGCGGCGCTTAGAAACCCGCTGTTTACCTTGGTTACCAGCTCCCCTGCACCAGCGCACTGGTATCTAACGTACACATCGGGTTTCTAGGCACCGCGCGGCACCTAGAAACCCGATGTTTACCTTGGTTACCAGCTCGCTGATCTCCCGCCTGTCACACGCAGCGATGCGCGCTGGCCAGCGGGAGACCAACGATGAAAAAATGGTCCATAACATTAAGAGACGATCAGCAATACCCAGCAGGGGGGCTTACCAATCAGACATCTCCTGGATTATAACATGGGACACAGGTGTTCATACTACGCATATCAGGCCTGCAATCTAGACTGTCCACCTAGCCCCAAGCTTGTCCCGTAAAGTGAATGGTCTACAAATGACTGAATTACCACACTCCAGACTTTCATGACCTTCGTGAGAGCCACTCTCCCTCTCCAACTGACCCCTGGTAAGAAGGTGGGCATTTGCTGCATTCACAGGGATGCTAAAGACTATCTGGTGGGCAGAGTGGTCATTGAGACGGGCCAAGGAACAGAGTCCCATAAGGTCGGCGTGGCCGAGAATTAATTATCATAAGCCGGGACTTTGTGTTGTTTTAGGACTCGTGTGGGAGGGGCAGAGACCTTGATTTCTTGGATAAGAGACGAGTTGGCTTTAAAGAAGTCTCGCCACCTGTCATCTAGGGAAAGGCAGTTCAGCTCCGGGACAGAGTCCTCTTGCTTTTTCCCATGGGAGAGTATGTTTTTGTCCAAATGGCAAGGCTCCAATGTGGTGGTAGAGAAGCTGGGTGAAGTTAACTACAATGTTTATCAACTGGGAAGACGAAAGCTGTACCAGGTCTACCACGTCAAAATTATCAAGGCATGTCAAGACAGGGACCCTGTTTTAACTCCATGTTTGCTGGTTAAGCCAGGAGACATTGAAGGTATCACAGCAGCCGAGACACTGTCGCAGGCCCAAAGATAGCAGTGTCAGGAATTGCTGTAGCAAAACCGGGACCCGATCTGATTTGCCGAGGCGTACAGATGTCATAGAACCCCATATGCGGATGAACTTGAAGCCCTACTGAATTCCCAAGGCCCGGTGAGAGCTGATCTCCAAGGAAGTGAAGAGTATGCTGAATCTTGGAGTAATTGAGGAATCTAAGAGCGGATGGTCTAGACAGATTGCCCTTGATCCAAAACCCGATTCTGAATGGAGATTCTGTACTGATTATGGGAAGCTGAAAGAAGTTTCCAAGTTTGACACTTATCCTATGCCACTTGATGATGAGATAATCGAGAGATGTGGTCTGGTAAGGTGCATAACCACCTTGGATCTAACAAAGGGATATTGGTAAATGACCATGTCACAAGAAGCCAAGGACAAGATGACTTTCTCTACACACGAATGTTGCTTTCTCTATATCCAGATACCGTTCGGACTGCAGGTAGGTCCGACCACCTTCCAGAAGGCCATGGACTGGAATCTCCCACCCCACAAGAATTATGCTGCGGCATACCTGGACGATGTCGTAATCTTCAACTCAGTTTGGGGAAATCATCTGGGACAGGTCCAAACGGTGTTTGATGATCTCAGGAAGGTGAGGTTCTCTATAAATACAAAAAAATGTGCCATGGGGAAAGAGTAGTCCAAATACCATGGATATGGAATAACTAAAGGCGAAATAAAACCTCAGATCAATAAAGTGGATGCAATCCAAAACTGTCCTGAGACCCCTCTCAAGAAAGCAAGTTAGGACCTTTCTGGGAATAGTGTGGTACTACAGGAGGTTCATTCCAAATTTTGCTATTGTGGCAGCACCCTTGACAGGCCTCCTTAAGGACAAAATCAGTCATAGCCAAATAGCCGGAGACTGCCTTTCAAGAACTGAAAGTAGTTGTGTAAAGCAGTCAGTTCTGGTAGATCCCCCCCTCCCCTCCCAACTTGAAGAATTTGTACTCCAGACATTTTGATATGTGAATTTGTACTCCAGACAGACACTTCAGAAGTCTGATTAGGAGCAGTCATTGCTCAGGACATACACTGAGAGGAGTACCCTATTCTCTACTTGACGGCATAGGAAATAGTTGGCATGTGAGAAAATTTATTCCATTGTAGAAAAAATATGTTTGGCCATAAAGTGGGTGGTGAACACATTGCGATACTATATGTTAGGGCGAAAATTTAAATTGTCAGACCATGCCCCACTCAGGTGGATGATGGAGAAAAAGTTGAAAAATTAGTGCATCATCTGCTGGTCTCTAGCCCTGCAGAATTTAAGCTTCTATGTGGAACATAAAGCCGTAGAGTTACATGGTAATGCTGATGCTCTCTTGAATCCTGTATCTAGTGGTAGGTGTCAAGCCCCACAGCCTTAAGCAGAAGGGGTAGGTATGTAAGGTGGCTGGCGGACACATAGTGAATGGGAGATATGCATCATAGAGGTGGATGTCCTCTGTGATGTAAACCTGCAGTAATGCTGTAGTACATATAGTACTAAGAAGGGTTAATTGGCCATGACAGGGCCAGGTTTAATGTGAGCAGATGAAGAGTTGGACGGGACAGTAGCTCACTATATCTCCACCCCTAAGTTTGGTTCTCACTGTAAAATGGGACCTGTTTGTCTCACACATGGTCTTTGTGTGGAGGTGTGCAGATCTCCAGGATTGTGTGCCTTTGCTGAAGGACTAAGGCACTGGCCTCTAACCCGAGGCGAACCTGCACCATTGTATGGACTTTTTACTTTGTTTCACTTTGTGCCAGACAAGCGCTGTATTTACATTTTCCTGTGATGCAGTTTATAAGGAGTAAAAAAAACAGCCGGACTTTTAAATAAAAACGGTTCCTGTGATATCTCATGTCGCTCTTAAGGCCTCTTTCACACATCAGTTTTTTGCCATCAGTTGCAATCCTCAACAGAGAACGACCTACGGTGAGGACGCCTCGATCCACTACAGTTCACCTCTGCAGTCACCTGACCCTCAGGTTTATAGCGAACACAGCCCGATGGAGGTGATTATAACGTAGGCTCCGAAAGGTGCCACAAATCTCCTGTGGAATGTGCCAACCTGTGGAATGTGTTGTATACGTGCATTACTGGGGGTAACTCCAGCTGGAAAGTCCCCGGGCCGAGAATGACCGATACGGCCCGATCACCCTAGAACTCCAGGTCCCAGTAACACACTTCCACCTGTTTTTGGTGGACACCCACACGTACTGGTTTACACATAGGTCCGGAACTGAACGTTTATTGCCACACATGGGTTTGCCACAAGAAGATGAACTCTTTGAAGAACCGACAACAGAGGCGACCACTATGTCACCACACTCACACCTCCACTATGCACAGAGGGAACCATCACACTCCCCTGGCCCCTCCTCCTAAGAGGACTCCGACACTCAGGGCTAACTTGTGGTGAGGGTTGAGTCTTGCCCCCACTCACTGGCAGCAC
The DNA here is from genome assembly GCA_009801035.1 of Oophaga pumilio. Lineage (NCBI taxonomy): Eukaryota > Metazoa > Chordata > Amphibia > Anura > Dendrobatidae > Oophaga > Oophaga pumilio. The sequence goes on from VIAB01005681.1 coordinate 35,063, forward strand.
CTCTGCTGCCCCCACCTGAGAAGGGGTAGGTTGTAGAAGGACGGTAGAGATCGTAGCTCCCGGGCAGCAGTCCTTACACGACTGGTCCCAGCTACTTCCCTGGACCGCCAATCTATGACCAGGTTGTGTTTTTTCAACCAAGGGAGGCCTAACACAATGGGAGTTGGCATTCCCCCCAAGATATAGCACGACAGGGACTCTTCATGGCGAGTCCCTATACGTAGGTGTATATTATCTACGACTTGGGTCACCCTCCTCTGACTGAATGGGACAGAGTCAAAGGCCTGAATTTTTAAGGGTCTTGCTAGCGTCCTACTCATCAGGCCGTGGGTCTGGACAAAGTGAGCATCTATCAAATTGACTCACGCTCCATTGTCTACAAGCACCGGTATAGTCTCAGTCACCCCGCCAACCACTTCAGTAGGGATGGTGCACTGAGATGAGGAAATATAAACACCCTGGTCGCCTCCTTGCAAACGACCAGGTGGACGGTGTTTTAGATGGTGCAGGTATTTTGGCGCAAGCTGGGCAGACATTGATAAAATGACCAGTCTGCCCACAGAAAAAACATGCCCCCATTCCAAGGCGAACCGCAGCCAACCCAATTTGAGATGAAACTCCTCTCACTTGCATGGGTTCGTCCGTCGGCACCAATGTGTCCTCCCTAGAAAGGGCAACAGGGGGCAGGTTTGATGTATTCCTCTCCCTGAGGAATCTATCCACCTGGATACCAAGGGACATGGCGGTTTCCAAAGACTTGGTAGCAACGTACTGCACTAGAGTATCCTGCAACCTAGGAGACAGACCCTGACAAAAATGGCACCTAAGAGCAGGGTCATTCCACTGCGTGTCAGTGGCCCACCTCCTGAACTCTGAGCAGTACTCCTCAGCCGGCCGGCCCCCATGCTTGATCTTAAGGAGACGAGACTCAACCAGGGAGACGCCATCAGGATCCCCATACACTAGCGCCAATGCCGCAAGAATCTCGTCCACCGACCGCAAAGATGGTGAATCGGTCAGCATGGAGAAGGCCCAGGATTGGGAATCACCCTTAAGGGAGACTATGATTCCCACACGCTGTTCCACACTCCCTGATGAATGAGGGCGGAGCCTGAAGTACAACTTGCAGGCTTCCTTAAAACACCAAAAACTTCTCTATCCCTCCAGAAGACCAGTCAGGGAGATATTTTGGCTTCCGGTAGAGCCTGCAACTGAGCCGAGGCCCAGATCCCCATCAACAGCTGAGTCACCTGACCCCACAGCTCCTTAAGCTCATCAGTGAGGGTCTGGATCAGTTGGGCAAAAGACTGCAGTTCGGCCATGGCTCACAGGAAAAAAATGTGACGGCAGTGTTAATGTCAAGGAATGACTGTCGCAATGTGACATGACCCAATGCATGGTCGGTCAGCTTACCGCACAACTCCCAACGGGGATGGAATTGGGGGAGGAAGGCCCTACCAATAGGGAATGAGGGATGGTCATCACCTGAGCTCAAACCTGAGCCTATCCCTGCACTCCTGTAACGCCCTATGTGGGTCCTTCTCCCCGCCGTCAGTATACCTCATCCGTAGTCACCTATAACTGCCCTGGCTAGTGCACTGGCCGGCAGGGAGCACTAGCCTCACCTCTGTAGGTAATAAGCACAGGGGCAAGTGACAAAAGGAACAAGGTAACAAAAACACCACTTAGCTTTCTCTGCTGCAAAGCACCGCATAGCAGAATAAAGGCACCAGATAAGCAAACTCAGCAGAAGCACCACTGCACCTAGAAAGCTCCTTACTCCAGCTTGGTCACTGCAGATTGCTCTAACACCGACAGTCAGCTGATGCATCAGGGTACTTTGGATAAGTTACTCAAAGCAAACTTTCTCAAGCTCCTTATCCCCTTCCTAACATGCGCCGTACATATACGTTGCTATACGATTTGTGTTCCTGCAAAACACAGTATATGTACAGCACTACGATCACACAAGATCACGCTGAGCGTCGCGGTAATCGGGTGTGGGTGTCAGCTCTATGTTAGAGCTGACACCCTGCAGCAACACCCACGATTGGTGCTAGCACCAATCACGGACGTTTAACCCCTCTGATGCCACTATCCACAGTGACAAGCGCATCATGGAGCATCACACAGGGAGTAAGCTCCCTGTCTGCTCCCATCAGCATGAGATGCAAAAGCATTGTGCTGATGGTCTCCATGGTAAACCCCATCTGCAAGATAGCAGTGGGGTCCTTCAGGAAAGGTGGCTTGTGAGTGCCTGCTAATAGCAGGAGCTGATATACCTCCTTCCCCTGCCAGTCAGACTCTGCTCTAATATACTGCAGTGCAGACACATTGCAGAGAATTAGATCAGCGATCTGTCAGTATAAGGATGATGTCCCATAGTGGGACAATGTAGGAAAGAAAAAAAAAGTTATTTAAAAAAGTGTCAAAATATAAAAAAAAAATACCCAAATACAGAACAAAAAAAAGAAAAAATATTCCAATACATTTATGTAAAAAACAAACAAAAAAAGTACACATATTTGGAATCATCGTATCCAGAACGACCCTCTCTATAAAACTGTCCCGCTAGTTAACCCTTTCAGTGAACACAGTAAAAAAAAGTAAATAACGAGGCAAATCCTATGCTATCACATCATACCGCCAAACAAAAACTGCAATAAAACGCGATCAAAAAGACGAATGTAAATAAAAAATGGTACAGCTGAAAAGTTTTGTCCCGCAAAAAAACAAGCCGGCTTAAAGCGCCATCAGCTGAAAAATAAAAAGTTATAGCTCTCACAATAAAGCGATGCAAAAATAATTTTTTCTATAAAATAGTTTAATATGTAAAAGCGCCAAACATAAAAAATAATATATAAATGGGGTATCGCTGTAATCGCACTGACCCAAAGAATAAAGCTGCCTTATCAATTTTAACACTCATGGAAAGGTATAAAAAACAAAACAAAAAACTATTCCTGAATTGCTGGTTTTTGTTCATTCTCCCTCCTAAAACTCAGAATAGAAAGCGATAAAAAAATGGCATGTACACAAAAATTGTACCAATAAAAACATCAACTCATCCCACAAAACAGAAGCTGTCATATGAATCTGTTGGCCGAAATATGGACAAATTATAGCTGTCTAAATATGGGGATGCAAAAACTAGTTTTTGCAATAAAAAGCATCTTAGTGTATGACAGCAACCAGACATAAAAACCTGATATAAATCTGAAATCACTGTAATCGCACCGACACGAAGAATAAAGTCGTCTAATCACTTATACCACACAAGGAACGGTGTAAAAAATAAATAAAACCAATTCTTAACCTGCTGTTGATTTATTCATTGTGACTCCCAAAGATCGCAGTAAGGCTTAGCTCACATTTATCCTGCACTCTATGTAGATCACGTACACCAGGGTTTCCATATAAATCTCTGAAATACGTGATTGAGAATGAACCCCCGAGGAAGATTCCTTATAAGTGAAAACAACACCTTGGATCACTGAGCAACAGTCCAGATCTTTTTCTCCTTGGCCCAGGTAAGATGCTTCTGGCGTTGTCTATTGATCATGAGTGGCTTGACACAAAGAATGTGACACTTGTAGAACATGTCCTGGATACGTCTGTGTGTGGTAGGTCTTGAAGCAATGACTCCAGCAGCAGTCCACTCCTTGTGAATCTCCCTCAAATTTTTGAATGGCCTTTTCTCAACAATCCTTTGAAGGCTGCAGTTATCCTGGTTGCTTGTGCACCTTTTCCTACCACACTTTTTCCTTCCACTCAACTTTCTATTAATATGCTTTAGCAATAACCTTTTGTGGCTTACCCTCCTTGTGGAGTGTGTCAATAACTGCCTTCTGATATCTGTCAAGTCAGCAGTCTTCCCCATGATTGTGTCGCCTACTGAAACACACTATCTTTTTAAACGCGTAGGAAGCCTTTGCAGGTGTTTTTTGTGAATTATTCTAATTTACTGAGATAATGACTTTTGGGTTTTTATTGTCTGTAAGCCATAATCATCAACATTAACAGAAATAAACACTTGAAATAGATCACTTCTGTTATGACTCTATATCATGAGTTTCAGAAGAATTGAAATAAATTAACTTTTCGCTGATATTCTAATTTTGTGAGAAGCACCTGTATGTATAACACAAGTGATCAGGTGATCCCTTTTTCAAGTCTCCTGTGGGGACTAAATAAAATAAAGTGGAAAAAAAAGGTTAAAACAAAACACAAAAGTTCAAATCACCCTCCTTTTGCCCCATTAAAAAAAAAAAAAAACAAAAAACCATATTTGATATCGATGCATTCAGAATAGTCCGATCTATCAAAATATAAAATAATCTGATCGGTAAACAGCATAACTGAAAAAATTCAAAATGACAGAATTACTTTTTTTGGTTGCCGCAACATTGGAATAAAATGTAGTAAAGAGCAATCAAAACATCATATCTACCTTAAAATGGTATAAAAAACATCACACTGTGCTAGCATAAATGATCCATGAATCAAGTGACAAGGGCGCGGATGGGCGTTTTGTGACGGTGAGTGTTAAATGCCGCTGTCGAGATTGACAGCGGCATTAATCATGTTAACAGCTGCAGATGGATTGCAAATTCATGTGCAATTAAATGTACATGACAGCTGGTCATGGACATGACTTTGGATGTACATATACGTCAAAGGTCGTGAAGGGGCTAAGGTCTCATCAAAGAAAAGTACACCTTATCGCTGCTGGTGTACTCTCAAGAATTGGCCAATTTATGTGCCAAGTACTTTCATTTTATCAGTATATTCTATATAGTGGGCTGCAACCCTCTGCTGTCAGCGTTAGAAAGGCTTGCTATCTTTCGGGAATTGAGGTACTGAATAAAGTGTTTAAGATCTCCCTATTCGCAGACGATGTGCTTTTAACCCTAACCAACCTTCATAATACTCCACCTAATCTGATGGAAGATATGAAAAGTATGGGGAATTATTGGGATATAAACTAAATACTTCAAGAACAGAAGCCCTCCCATTAAATATCCCTCCTGATGCACTAGATCATCTAAAACTAAATTTTAAATTCAGATGGAAGTTTGAGGCAATTAAATATCTGGGAGTTAATTCTTCTTATGGTAACCTAAATAGCACTAGTTTTCCACCACTTTTGAGTGACTTAAAGAAACTGATGGATAGGTGAAAACCACTCTCGCTCTAATTGGTTGTATTACTTCAATTAAGATGTCCCTCCTTCCCAAGTTTATTTGTTTGAGACCTTACAGGTCAGAGTCCCCATAAGCGAACTTAAGTCCCTTCAGGCAGCTATGCTGAGGTACAATTGGAATGACAAGTGTCATCAGATATCTAAGCGTGTCCTCGTCTCTCTTAAAACGCAAGGGGGTCTATCGGTCACTGATATTAAATACTATTGGGCTGCTCACCTACGTAGAATTGCCTCATGGGCTTCGTTATGGGCATACAACAGATGAACAAAAATAGGAAAATTATGGTTAGCTCCAACTCACTATTATGGTTAAATAAAGTCCATTAGAAACCCGGAGGGTCTACTGGGTCCTGTATTGTTCACGAGGGAGATTTGGCTTTCTTGTGTGAGGTTTAATTTGGCCTCCCCTAACTCTCCAATTATTTCATTCATATTTCAACCTCTGTTGCCAAACAGTTTGGACCATGCGATGACTCGCTCCTGGTCCTCTGAGGGTTTGTTTAGGTTTGCGGCTCATATATGGGGACACGCTGGAGCTCCTGACATTTGATGAAGTCAAGTCCAAGTTTGCTATTACTAATAAACAATTTTACCAGTATTTACAGTTCAAACACTCCGCCTCCTCGCTCTATAGATCTTCTGAGGTCTCTCTACTGACGGAATTTGAGAGGCTCTGCAGGAGAGGGCCGTCGACTAAAGGATTGATATCAGACATATATAAAATATTGAGTTCTCCCCAGATTGGGCAACAATTGAAACATTCCTAAATGTGCAAGTGGGAATCTATGCTGGAAAAGGGACTATCGCTTGAAAGCTGGAATATTATTTGGGATAAAGCAGCCAAGTCCTTTATTTGCACTCTTTACAGGGAAAATCAGTATACAATTCTAATGTTCTGGTATCATACTCCTGACCTCCTCCACAGACTGAACCCCTCCATTTAAAATGTGTTGTTGTGGCTCTGATGTGGGCACACAGTATCATATTTTTTGGTATTGTCCTAGGATCACGGATTTCTGGGAGGAAGTAAGACTATTACTTTCCAGGGTTCTTTATGTGGAAGTGGGACTGGAGCCGACTATGTATGTTAAATATTACTCCCAAGAGGATGGGGAAAAATTCAGCCAAGATGTTATAACATTCTCATAGCGGCTATGTGCCTGATTGCTCTTAATTGGAAACAAATCACCACTCCCTCATATCAGCATTTATTATATAGAATTAATGACATCAGAAGAATGGAATATATGACGGCTCTTTTGAGAACGGGAGTGGATTGTTTTGATTCTGTTTGGGCTCTGTGGGATTACTCCTGGGCTCAGAGAAATGATTAGATCATCTTCTAAATGCTTGGTCCATTCTCTTTTTGCATTATTCACACCTCTCTTTTTCTCCCCTTCCTTGATGTGTGTGTCTTGTCTCTTTCTCCGTCATAACAGGTTGTATTCATGATATTACTGTTGGGGGAATGTTGGGGATTTATAATACCTAACTTTGCTCGGTATATTGAAAACCCATTGACTTAGCTTATAGTTTCCATCTGAGCATTCTATTATTTTAGGAAGTTCCTCCCTATATTGCTTTCCACATTGCCGTCATTGTAATTTCTTTTATTTCTTATACCTCTGGATGTAAATGTTTGCCCGGATTTAATTCCATTTGTTAAAAATTGTAAAATCTTAATAACAATGTACAGTTTAAAAAAAAAAAAGAAGAAAAGCTTGTCATCAAAAATAGATGGGCCCCCATTTTTTTTTTTTTAAAGAAAATTTAAAAAAACGTAATGGGGTACCCATTTTTCACAACCAGCTAAGATAAAGCAGACAGCTGGGGGCTGGTATTCTCATGCTGGATAGGGGCCATGGATATTTAGCATCTGACAGCGTGGGGACCTAAGATATCTGAAGGTCAGTAATTATTTTACTGCAGATAAGTGTTTCTCACGCTGTCATACAGATGACAGCAGATAAATGACTGGTGTTCGGGGGCGCCAAACCGGAACAGTAACACAGACTTCCTGGTTAAGTCCATGTTCGGGCTCCTTAACCGACCAGTAGCTGTTCGGTATGGACCCCAAACTTTACTGTTAGGGTTTGCCCATCTCTAAACCCTACTTGAGCATCTGTTCCAGGAAGTGAAGTTATTTTTTTTCCATATTTTTAAATGCAGCAATGAATATTTTATAATCTATTTGCTAAAAAGTTCCATCCAGTGAATTCCAAATTACAATACCAAGTAAAACAGGCATATGTTAAATGGTCTGTCTTTGCCTCCAGCATTACGAGTGGGCGCTCAGTGAATATGGATTTTCAGAGCTTCCACAGAACTCAAAAGGAGCTGAAAAAAAATCTACATGTTTTGAGTGCCCATTAATGACAGTTGTAGAAAATCCTACAGCTGTATCTACAAGCAGTTAAAGAGGTTGTCCGGGACTAATATAAATATATAGTAGTTGCTAAATGAAGCAGAGTCAGAGTGCTCATGAACAGCTCATCCCGGCCATTGAGCCGCTACATGTAAACAGAGCAGCTCTTCTTTTTCCAGGCTGTTTTGTCGACAGGGTGTGACTGCCGACATCATGTAGATTAACAGCTGGTTTCCCATAGGCAGTGGGGAACTGAATGTCAATTAGAATGATGTTGGCAGTTATGCCCTGTCAACAAAACAGAGTGAAAGAGAAGCCGCTTCTCTGTCAACGTGACATCAAAAGAAGCTGCTAAATCAACGACAATAGCAGTCTGTGACTGCTCTATACTAGCAGAGATTGGAGACAGGCACAACAGGCAGATAGTAAGTAACTACATGCCCATTAGTTCTTGGGTCAGAAGTAAAAACAAAACAAAAACACAGTCCTGGATTAGTGCTTTAAGTCTGGGCCCCCCTCAACCATGAGCCTCAAAATAGCCCATGAACAGTGTTCACTGTATTAAAATTTCTGAATAGTAACTATGACATGGGATTTTTTGTTAGCTTTAGTTTGTATAAAGCTAAAAGCACAGAACACAATTATATCAGTATGATTTTGCAAACAAAAACCCACATTACAAAATGTCATACCTGTTTTTCCTAGCTTTTCCACTCATCACATTTGTTGAAGCACTTCACTAACGTGAATTCAAGAGGTTGTTTACTACTCAGAAAATCCCCTTGTTAAATACTGTATTACCAGGTGTAAAAAAAAATTCAGATACATCCTTGTAGTGCTAAGATGTTAATGACCATGAGGAATCCATATTGGTAGCCTGTCTTTAAGGAACCTTTAAGATATTAGACAGTAACAGTTCAGCTCATATTAGCCTTGTATTTCCCCAACACATGGATCACATAGTTTATTTATCAATGTTTAGTGAGAAAGCATATGTTTACAGTATCTTTAGTGGGAACGTGTATGTTTATAGTATCAGCCAATTACTGCACAGTTTCGTTATTAATGTTTAGTGAGAAATGTCATGTTTATAGTATGGTAAAACATTTGGTACCAGGAGAGTTTCTGGCATGTCTTCTCTGGGGATATATTTGTCCAATATTGACGTCTGGGGAGTTAGCCACTCCGCCAGAGGGATACTATATCGGATGAATAGAACTTGTCAGGGCTGGTGTAATACTTGGTTACGCAAGCATTTGATTCTAAACAATACATAAGTTGGGGAAGATTTCAGCTAAGACAGAACTTGTCAGGGCTGGTGTAATACTTGGTTGCACAAGCATTTGATTCTAAACAATACATAAGCTGGGGAAGATTTCAGCTAAGACAGAAGCCTTGTTAACCTGTGGACTAAAGAGAGGACGCCTGTGACTCCACATTGTGGATCCCAGGGATTTCTCTGTCTTCTCTGTTCCACATCTCACAGCTGATGTTCCCAGACAGATGATGTGCTATTCGTGAAGTTTTTTCCGGGAAGTGTGCAATGTAGTTGTGATTTATATTATGCAAAAGTGTACGCAATATCACACTATGTCCTATTTTCTGTAATCATTTAATTATTATAATAAAATTAATCGCCTTTAAAGCCGTATCCGACCCCTTTAAATAGAAAAAAAATTGGTGTTAGAAGTGGGATGTGCAGAAAAATTTTAATCTTAGCTAAATTCTGATAATCCGAGTTTTGAGACCAAATTCCGATAGTCCAGAAAAGTGTGCAAAATTGCGTAAGACATGTCTAAGAAAAAAGAGGTTGTAAACATATCTGTTGAGATTCCAGGCTGGGAGCAGGCTCCTTACTGTGTTTTGGCCAATGAATGGTCGCAATGTGTTGGATTGAATCACAGGATAAGTGTATGAAAGAGGGCGAACCAGCTGATGTAGTGACATGTTTGCAAGAGGTGAAAGTTGAAAGGAACAAGGAGTTGAATGCAGTGAGCAGATGTTAGATTTTGTTACATGCTTATAGGAAGTAGCAAGAAAAACGTATTCATCTGTTGCAAAAAATGAAAGCATTAGAACAGCAAGTATGTGAGATGCAGAGTACTCTTGACAGTGCTACTGATGAAATGTGGAAATTACACCAAAAGCGAGTGCTTCATAGGAAATCAGGGAGTTCACAAAATAAAAAGGTGACAGTGGAAGATTCTGGATTCCCACAGCGTGGGCATAGAAGGGCACGGACAGAGGGCCCACTACGTCTTCGTCCCCAGTGAAACAGTGTCAGGGTTTGAGGATCTTTACGCTGAAGTAAAGTCTGTTGCAGGAGGTTAAAACACAGCGAAAAGGGCTAACCTTTTCTCCCAGAGGTTCCTCAGAGGGAAAAATGAGTGATTGACTTCCTAGCTGAGCCCTCCATGTGGTTAGACGCCCTCATGTAAATTTGTTCGTTAATTGGAAAAATAAGAATAGGCAATGTGTAAAAGCCCTAGTGGATACGGGGGCGGAGGCCAGTTTGATCTATGGTAATCCAAAACAATGGAAGGAAGGGAAAGGAAGGGAATTATTATTATACATTTTTATAGCGCCATTTATTCCATGGCACTTTACATGTGAAAAGGGGCAAATATAGACAAGTACAATAAACGTGAGCAATACAAGGCACACACAAGTACAGGAGAGAGGACCCTGCCCGCAAGGGCTCACAGTCTACAGGGATGGGTGAGGATACACTAGGCGAGGGTAGAGCTGGTCGTGCGGTGGTTCAGTAGACTGAGGATCACTGCAGGTTGTAGGGTTGTCAGAAGAGGTGGGTCTTCAGGTTCTTTTTGAAGGTTTCCATGGTAGGCGCGAGTCTGATGTGTTGGGGTAGAGTTCCAGAATATGGGGGAGGCACTGGAGAAGTCTTGTATGCGGTTGTGGGAAGAAGAGATAAGAGGGGAGTAGAGAAGGAGATCTTGAGAGGATCGAAGGTTGCGTGTGGGTATGTACCAGGAGACCATGTCACAGATGTATGGAGGAGATAGGATGGCTTTGTATGTCATAGTTAGGGTTTTGAACTGGAGCCGCTGGACGACAGGAAGCCAATGAAGGGCTTGGCAGAGAGGAGAGGCTGGGGAAAAACGGGGAGACAGGTGGATTAGTCGAGCAGCAGAGTGCAGGATGGATTGGAGTGGTGCCAGAGTGCTAGTGGGGAGGCCAGAGAGTAGGAGGTTGCAGTAGTCGAGGCGGGAGATGATGAGGGCATGCACTAGTGTTTTTGTAGTTTCATGGTCAAGGAATGCACAGATCCGGGAAATATTTTTGAGTTTTGAGTAATAATCATAGGATTTGAGGGCAAATAGAAGCAGTACAAACCAAAGTATCATTAAAAATAGGGAACTTGCCTACTGCAATGTATAAAGTGATGATTGTCCCTATTCCAGAGTATATAATTAGCATTGATATACTGAAAGGTATGACATTACAGTTACCGGATGGTAAGTATCAATTTGGGGTACCTCCTGCAGTAACAGCTAGACCATCTCAGCTGTCAGTGAAGCCCTATATCAAAACGGCTCCGGTGATGTTTGGAAGAGTCAAAATGCCTTCTATAAATTTCTCCCAGCTCAAAGGTGATCAGTATGAAACAGTACAGAATCCTGGGGGGTAGGGAGGGGGGAGATAAGGAGATCAATTAGACAATTCAGGAATTTTTGGATGCTGGTGTACTTGTGCCTGTGAATAGTGAATGGAACAATCCTGTTTATCCAGTAAAAAAGAATGATGGTTCATGGAGAATGACAGTGGATTATAGGGAGTTGCACGAAACTATCGTCGTCCAGCTTGGGCATTCCACTTGTTACTCTCCTGACGTGGATGTTTTAAAATTGATGAAATAAAGTGAAGTTTAAGGCTGTTGAGTGCCACTCTCTCTCTGCATGGACATCTGTTTTGATTTTTCATGAGTGGGCACCCGGGAGTCCGAGTTGGGATGTCATTCAGTGGGTTGGTCATTTGAACAAACATCCGGGCACAGGTGCTGCAGATCATTTTTGCTTGACTTGGTATTTTAGGCATCCAATAAAAAGACTGACACCACTGAGGGACTGCTCGGATTAACTCAGTGGGCACACCAGAAATGTGGACATCTGGGAGAAAAAGCTACTTACCAATGGGCACATACCATAGGGGGTACCCATCAGGTTAGATTTGATAAAGGTTTTGGCTCCACTCATTCTTTAAATGATGGTGCAAAGATTTGGGTAAAACAACCTGGAGATAAAGGTCCCCCAGAGCCTGCAGAGGTGATTGCTAGAGGGGCAGACAATGTGTTGATAGTGATGAAACCAGGACAAGAAAAGTGGGAACATGTTCCAACAGACAGGTGTTATCTCAGAGAATAATAAGTCTGTTCTTTCTTCTTAGTGTCCAATTCAAATTTGAAAATGGTGGCCAATAGATGTTACAGGCATGGTCCTTTTTGGTCTCTGTCATTACCCAACCATTCTATCAACAAAGAGAAGTGCCAGTCAAGGAAAATGTGGCATTGTGGAAAATTAAACAGAACCTATGGAGTTATTTGGCACAATTGATGAACATTAGCCATTTTTGTATGACAAAGACTGTTACCGCTACCACTATACTAGAAACTTGCATGGTAGGTATACCAGCCCCCTTACTACTGTGGACAAAATTGATAGGGGGGTTTGTCCAAGATGAGGAGATTGATGAAGATGTGATCCAGAATTAAACATACAACCCATATTATGCTTGTATAAACTGTACTGGAGAGGATTTTATTACTGAAGACATAACTATAAAGACTCAAAATATTGCATCTGCTGAGTTATGTTATCAAATGACTTGTAATCAAAATAAAATAAGTAAATGTCAGCAAATAAAGCTAGACGGTAAAAAAAAGGCACAATGAAGATAATATCATGTGCGGTTTACGTTCAGATAAAAATTGTAAGAGAATGAGGGAGGAGAAAAAACATTAAGTGTAACAAAACAGTAATCTCTCCCTCACATATACATGTAAAATTGCCCAAGGGGTGGATGTGTTCTTGTGGGAATACCACTTTCAATTATATTCCAGCTTATATAACAGGTGGGCCATGTGTTATTTCTAGATTAGGCCTAATGATGTATCCTTTGTTTCCATCTCATAAAGCTAAACGTCCAAAAAGCGGATATTCCCATCTAGCTGAGAATTGTAATTATAATGCAAACCTTTTAACTGAATCAGAAATTCTAGGGTTATCCATTATGATTGTAAGATCTCCTGCCATAGCCACATATGTTGCTAAGGCTGTAGGAAGATTATCTTGTCTTATGGCTAGATCAATAAATACTACCAGTAGAGCCTTAAAAGATATATTATTAGATATACAAAGTTACCGAAAAGCTATCTTACAGAATAGAGCAACTATAGATTATTTGTTATTACCGTAATTCACCACCATGGGTGTCAAGAGTTTGAAGGTATGTGTTGTTTTAACTTATGAGATCATAGGCAGGATTTGCAGTCTCAGACCAGTTACATGACGTGATCACATCACACAAAGTAATAGTAAATGGTGGGATTGGTTATTTTCCTGGTTTCCTGATTTTGGTTATTTACGCTATATTTTAGGGGTAATTTTTGCTATAATCTGTGCTTGTATTGCCTTATGCTGCTGTATCCAATGTATTCATTCTCTCATATCAATGTGTTGTTTATCTGCTGAAGCTATTCCCTTGGGATATGGCACTGCATATACCGTAAATGATATATGGTTTCCAGATGGTCAAGGGTGGATTGTAGTGCTAAGATGTTAATGAACATCAAAAATCCACATTGGTAGCCTGTCTTTAAGGAACCTTTAGGATATTAGACAGTAACAGTTCAGCTCATGTTAGCCTTGTATTTTCTGTAATTTTCCCAACACCTGGATCGCATTGCTACTATATCAATGTTTAGTGAGAAAGTATATGTTTACAGTATCTCTAGTGGGAAAGTGTATGTTTATAGTATCATTCAATTACTGCATAGTTTCATTATTAATGTTTAGTGAGAAATGTCTTGTTTATAGTATGGTAGAACATTCGGTACCAGGAGTTAGGCTGGGTTCACATTGCGCCAAGGCAGTCCGTTAGATGGACTGCGTAACATCGCGGTATAACGCAGTGCAGCGCAGTCCGTTAACGCTGCCATGGACACCCATTGTCGGGCGTATCGCGACACATGCCGTAAAGTGGCATACGTTCATGACGTGCCGTCATTCAGGGACGGAGCCTCGGATGCAGCCTGCAGCGTCTGAGCTCCGTCACCGCTAGCACAGATGAATCATCTGCTGATTCATCTGCACTAGCGGGTATAGCATAACGCGATCGCGTTATGCTATACCATTACCAGCTCGTCAACGCTATGCGTTGAACGGGCTGGTTTAATCCAATGTGAACCTAGCCTTATTGGCATGTCTTCTCTGGTGATGTATTTGTCCGAAATTGATTGACGTCTGGGGAGTTGGCCACTCCGCCAGAGGGATGCTATGTGGGACGAATAGAACTTGTCAGGGCTGGTGTAATACTTGGTTACACAAGCATGTTTCTAAACAATACATAAGCTGGGGAAGATTTCAGCTAAGACAGAAGCCTTGTTAACCCCTGTAGACTAAAGAGGGGGCGCCCGTGACTCCACATTGTGGATGCCAGGGATTTCTGTCTTCGCTGTTCCGATTCTCACAGCTGATGTTCCTGGACGGATGATGTGCTATTCCTGAAGTTTTTTTCTGTGTAGTGTTCAATGTAAGTACTTTACCTTTGTGATTTATATTCTGCAAAAGTGTACGCAATATCACACTATGTCCTATTTTCTGTAATCATTTATTATAATAAAATTAATCACCCTTTTAAATCCGTATCTGACCCCTTTAACCCCTTCACCCCCAAGGGTGGTTTGCACGTTA
>VIAB01005681.1:67408-86383 GCA_009801035.1 Oophaga pumilio
GGGGCTATTGCGCAACATGGAAGCGCAGGAGCCCTCTCCACAGCAGCGGCAGCAGAGCCCGCAGCAGCAGAGTCCGTAGCAGCACCGTGGAGGCTTTCCAAAGGAGCGCCGTAGAGACTCCAGCAGCACGCAGGTGTCCAAAGATTCAAAGCGGAACAGCTCCTTAAAGTCAAAAGGTTCCAAGGCGAAAGGGGAACTGGTGAGTGAGCTTTGAGAATGCCATTTATTAATGCTGGCCTCTCTCTTCTCTCCCCCCCTCTTCCTTCTGTTTCGATATCGCCTCATGTTAGCGGTCCCCTAGGAAACACGCAGGGAAAACAAAATATAGACAGTGTGCTTTGTGTGAACAAAGCCTGGACAATTCATGGCCCAAGAAATTGTGCCAATCATATATAAATAACACTATTGCCAGAGAAAGCCCAGATTTCTCCGACTCCTTAAGAACCCTCATCAGCGCAGAAGTAGAAAATTCCCTCAGCTCCTGGTCTCGTACGTGGGGGCCGTCAGGGAAAGAAAGGCCCGAAACCTCCCCTTCACCACCCGAATCCTCAAAGGAATGTTACGCGACTCAGAAAGTTCTGCTTCAGACAGCGATTCCAGGTCGGGGTACTGCTTTCCACTAGAGGAGGTGGATAAATTGGTAAAAGTGGTAAGGTCCACGATGGGGTTGGTGGACCAGAAACCCAAAAAAATCGGTTCAGGACATAATGTTTGGGACATTGGACAGAAAAAAGTACAGAACCTTTCCTTTAAATGAGCAGCTTCAGGCCCTAATAACCATGGAATGGGAGAAGCCGGACAAAAGAAGCCCCTTGCCATCCTCCTTTAAAAGGAAATATCCTTTAGAGGAGGAGGCGTCCTCTTCCTGGAGTAAAGCACCCAGGTTAGATGTCGCCATTTCAAAAGCCTCGAAGG
Source organism: Oophaga pumilio (assembly GCA_009801035.1). Taxonomy (NCBI): domain Eukaryota; kingdom Metazoa; phylum Chordata; class Amphibia; order Anura; family Dendrobatidae; genus Oophaga; species Oophaga pumilio. Next base: position 68,324 of record VIAB01005681.1, read on the forward strand.
GTTCTTCACTTCCTTTCGAGGACTCAGGGTTACTAAAAGACCCCCTGGATAAAAGGATTGACACCTTCTTAAAAGCTACATGGGAGTCGTTAGCAGGGGCATTAAGGCCGGCTATGGCGGCAACTTGCACGGTCAGGTCCCTTATGATGTGGCTGAGTTCACTAGAGGATCAGTTAGATGAGAACCCGGACACGGAGAGAACTGCGCTACCAATGATCAAAGGAGCAGCAGCGTTTTTGGCAGATGCGTCCGCCGACTCAGCCAGGCTGGCCGCAAGATCAGCAGCTCTGTCAAAACGCCGGTCGCAGAGCGGTCTGGTTAAAAACCTGCCCGGGGGATACTCAAGCGAGGGGAAAGTTGTGTGCCCTCCCCTGTGAAGGGCATTATTTATTTGGGCCAGCCCTAGATGACTTGTTGGAGAAGGCAGCCGACAAAAAGAAAGTGTTCCCTAAACCACCCTTCTCGTCATTCACTCAGCCCTTTCGGAAGATGAGTTATAATAAAAAAAGAGGATACATGGAGCAGAGAAAGAGGCAAGAAAATCGAAAAGGCTCCAAGGGATTCTTGTTTGGTTCTTCCTCTCGGAGAGACTGGAAGGCCTCTAAATGACTCAGTCTCCCAGGTGGGAAGAAGGCTCTCCGGCTTCCTTCCAGCCTGGGAAAGGATATCATCAAGCCCCTGGATCCTCAGTCTAATAGGGGAAGGTCTGAAATTAGAGTTCAAAAAATATCCACTGGAGAAATTTTTTATCACAGCTCCCCTCGCACATCCCTCTCGGAGCAGAGAGCCCTGGAAGCAGAGGTTCTAGGCCTCAAGAAAGTTCTTCAGTTAGTACCATCAGAGGAACAAGGGAAAGGCTTTTATTCTCCTCTGTTCCTTATAAAAAAAAAAAACAGAGGGGTCTTTCAGAACTATTTGAAACGCCTCAACATTTATTTATGGATTCCAAAATTCAAGATGGAGTCAGTAAGATCGGCCGTTCAGTTGCTGTTCCCGGACTGTTACATGGCCGTCCTCGATCTGAAGGACGCGTATTATCACGTGCCAATACATCCGGACTTCAGAAAATTTCTCAGAGTAGCAGTATCAGTGAACGGCAAAGTCGAACACCTTCAATACAAGGCACTTCCCTTCGGCTTGGCAGTGGCCCCTTGGGTGTTTACCAAGTTACAGAAGTCACCGCTCACCTGAGGCAAAGGGACAGATTGGTAATCCCGTACCTGGACCATTTTTTAATAGTCGGTCGTTCCTTTACTCATTGCCAACAAGTGAAAGGGACAGTGGCCATCTTAGAAGAGCTAGGATGGTATTTAAACCACGAGAAATCAAGGTTGGTACTACAGACGGCCCAAATTTTTCTGGGGCTCATCTTTGACTCCCGGAAACAGGAATGTCGTCTCCCAGAGGAAAAGGAGAAATTGTTCAATCTCATCCTCGGGGCAATACGAAACCCGATATTGACTCTCAGAAGCTTCATGTCACTCCTGGGATCCCTGACTTCATGTTTCCCAGCTGTAAAATGGGCTCAGATCCATTCAAGAGCCTTGCAGCAGTTCATCCTGGAGAGTCAGCGTCACTGCCAGGGGCAATTGGACAACACGCTAGTTTTACCAAAAAGGGTCGTCCATTCGCTCCAGTGGTGGTTGAGTGTAAAAACCATCCAGGAGGGAGTCCCATGGTTCCCCCACATTTCCAGAATAGTTACGACGGACGCCAGTCCAAGGGGATGGGGGGCTCATATGGGGACTCACCTAGTTCAGGGTGCGTGGTCTCGAGTTGAAGGGACCTCTTTGAATATGCTGGAGCTACGGGCAGTACGAAACGCACTAGAAGCCCTCTCACCATTTTTGCAGGGCCATCATGTAAAAATGTTGGACAAACAGGTCACGGTAGCATATCTGAACCATCATGGGAGTACACGATCCCAAACCCTTCTTCAAATAATGAAGCAGATTTTTCAGTGGGCAGAAATGAACACCCTATCGCTGTCAGCCCTTCACATCAAGGGGAAAGACAATGTGACGGCAAACCTTCTAAGTTGCACGCCACTTCGACAAGAGGAATGGTCCCTCAACACATCAGTCTTCAGGCAATTGGTACACACGTGGGAGGATCTGGATATCGATCTGTTCGCCACCCGGCAAAACACCCAGGTAGAGAAATTCTGTTCCCTGAACCCGACAGAGAGGCCATACGCTGTGGACGCCTTTCAGATCAGATGGGACTTTCCCCTAGCCTATGCCTTTTCCCCAATATGTAAGTAGATGAAAAGTGTGCACTGCCGGATATAGTGGTGCCAAGTTAGGTTCCCAAACCAGAATATATAAAGAAATAAAACTTGGCACTCAACTTAATGTATAGATTGATTTGTTATGAGTATATATGGGCCTTGTCTCCCTACTATAACGGTATGTTTCTCTTTTCAGTACTCATGAGTATTGTTGGATTGAGCTGAGACATATTATTCCATTCTCTGCATTTCATGTAATTACAGCACCATATCATACAGATGTTATGCTTGTAAATATTTTCTTTATGTATATTCTGTTGACCTTTGTCCTATGCTATGTATTTTTGAAGGTTTTCGGCTTCATGTACGTAAACTGGCAACTGATGAAGGCTATTAATTAGCCGAAACGTTCTGCCACACACAATTGAAAACCATTTTTGGATCATAATAAATTTGTTTTCCCTTTTGAGCATTAAGTTGAGTGCCAAGTTTTATTTCTTTTTCCCCAATATGTATGATACCAGCGGTCCTCCGGAAAATCAGGCAGGACAGGGCGAGAGTGATTCTCATCGCCCCCTCCTGGCCAAAGAAGGCTTGGTTTTTCTGGCTCAGGGATATGTCGATAACGGATCCCTGGATCCTTCCGGAGATCCCGGACCTTCAACCTCAGGTGTCTGGGCTGCACTTCACAGCCTGGAACTTGAGAGGTCGGTGCTAGAGGGTAAGGGATTCTCGGAAAACCTAACTGCCACCTTGGTAGCCTGTAGAAAACCAGTCACTACGAATATCTAAGGTAGAATGAGGAAGAATTTTTTAACTTCCACTGGGTGTTCTCCGGAAGGTGAAATACCTGTTAAGCAGATCCTGGAATTTCTCCAGAAGGGGCGAGATCAGGGCTTAGCATTAAGTACATTGAAAGTTCAAGTATCGGCGTTGGGGGCGCTTTATAATTATAACTTGGCAGCTAACCGATGGATAGTGAGATTCATCAAGGCCTGTGCCAGATCTAGGCCAGTCCCAACAGCCAGGGTCCCTCCATGGGACCTGAATTTGGTACTAAATGCTCTGACCGAACCCCCATTCGAACCATTAGAGGAGGCATCCATAAGATTAGTAACATTCAAGACCATACTCCTGGTAGCCCTTACATCGGCACGTAGGATAGGGGACATACAGGCCCTTTCAGCGGATCCTCCCTTTACCGTAGTAATGGAGGATAGGATAGTCTAAAAACCTGATCCGGCCTATTTACACAAAGTAGTATCGAGGTTTCATCGGACCCAGGATATATACCTACCCTCTTTTTTCCCTCACCCTAAGAATGGTAGGGAAAGAAAATTCCATACACTAGACATTAGAAGATGTCTTCTTCACTATCTACAAACGACAGAGTCTAGTAGGAAGGATAGGGCTCTGTTTATTTCCTTCCAGGGTTCTAGAAGGGGAATGGGAGTTTTGAAAAGGCACCCTGTCCAGATGGATAAGGGAGACAATCAAGTTGGCCTATGTGTGTGCGGGAAGTTCGGTCCCGGACAATTTGACGGCCCACTCGACTAGAGCAATGGCAGCCTCCTGGGCAGAGAGACCGGACGTGTATCGAACAAATCTGTAAGGCAGCTACGTGGTCATCACCTTCCACTTTCTATAGCCACTATAGATTAGATCTATCGGCCTCTTCTGATTTGACCTTTGGAAGAAGGGTTCTACAAGCTGTGGTCCCTCCCAAATAAGAGTAATTCTCTAGTTTGGGTGCTGTCATGGGTGCTAGGAAAACACGGGTATTACTTACCGGTAATGTGTTTTTACGAAGCCCATGACAGCACCCGTAGATTCCCTCCCGTTTATAAGCTTTCTTTTCACCCTGTTTTGGGATGGTGGGTTATTGTACATAGCTTCACTAAACTGAGATAAAACTACATAATTAAATTTTGGTTTACACTTTATAAATGTGTAAATATATGCATGTGTGTCTACTAACCAGAGGTCCTCTCAAGCTCTGTAAACCACTGATGTGGAGAGGAGCCGCCCTTTTTATCTTAAAGGTTCCCTGTCCTTGTGGGCGGATCCCCTCTCTCGTTTGGGTGCTGTCATGGGCTTCGTAAAAACACATTACCGGTAAGTAATACCCGTGTTTCTTGCACTGGGGCCCTTTTCATTCTGTGTTCGCCACTGACCTGTACAGTAGAATTGTTTATTCCATTTTCCATCCTAGTGTAAAAAATCTGAATGGCTGTAATAAGTACATGGATCATAGTGCATAAAAAGTGGAACAATGTGAGGCCTATGATACTGTGTGGGATAGTGGGCTGTGTGGTATTATACCGAGACAGGTAATCATAGTGAATGGAGACATAATACTGAGGGGCCATCATACTGTGTGGAGAATTATACTGAGGAGGGTGATCATACTGAGTGGGGGCATAATACTGAGGGGCCATCATGCTGTGTGGAGATTATACTGAAGGGGGGTGATCATACTGAGTGGGGGCATAATACTGAGGGGCCATCATACTGTGTGGAGAATTATACTGTGGGGGGTTGATCATACTGAGTGGGGGCATAATAATGAGATATACTGTGTGAGGGCTGTGGGGTAGTATACTGAGGGGAGTGATCATACTGAATGGAGGCATAATACTGATGCGCCATGATACTGTATGGGACTATCATACTGACAGGTGTGGGGCATTTTTGAGAGCATCAAACTCTATAGTGGCAATAATAGGGGTATTGTGGGTGACAAAACTAAGGGGCTTCAATAGAGGCATAATTACTATGTCTCTCTTCCCCCTGTTTATAATGCTGGGAGACATGATGAGATATGAGCCTACCGAATATGGATTTTTTTTTTCTTTTGGGGAGGGGAATGATGTAATTAGAACTATTGTCATGTGGCTCAATGAATTTTATGTACACTTTTAACTGTAGCAGATAAAGGAAAATTCAGAAATAGACGCATTCTACAATGAGAAGCGAGAAAAAAATATTTAACGGAAATTTACAAATATTGGTGGCTGACAAAAAGAATGGTTTGGAGGCAGTGGTTTCTGTCACAGAGAAAATTATAGGGCAGCACAGTGGCTCAGTGGTTAGCACTGCAGCCTTGAAGCGCTGGGGTCCTGGGATCAAATCCCACCAAGGACAACATCTGCAAGGAGTTTTTATGCTTTTTGTTTCATTAAGACGCACGGTTTTGCGTTGAAACGTGTATGTTTTTAATGTCTGGACTATGGCTGGATTGTTTTTATGTTATTTGAAGTCATGGAATAAAGAAATGGATTAGAAATGGATTTTATGGAATGCAGCGCTGGACTTATTTTTTCTAAGTTTTTAAAACTTGCCGCACAGCAGGATCCGCACCCTCCAGGAGGTGCGGAGCAGACACTAAAATTTTTTATTTGTATATTTTGAGTTTTTATGTTCTTCCCGTGTTTGTGTGGGTTTCCTCCGGGTTCTCCACTTTCCTCCCACATTTCAAAGACATACTGATAGGGAAATTAGATTGTGAGCCACATCGGGGACAGTGATGATAATGTGTGCAAACTGTAAAGCGCTGCAGAATATGTTGGTGCTATATAAATAAAAAGATTATTATTATAATTAATGAATAAATGACTGGTGATAGGTCTACACACAATATACAAAAATTCCTATACCTGTACATACACACACAAACACTAATGTAGCTAAAGAACATATTTTAGAAACAAGAAACATCAGAATTAGTTAATACAAACTTGATCTTTCAAATATTAAAAGAACATACAAAAAAGTGTTGTGTTTGCATAAGCTGTAAACATTTTAATAAAATAATATGCAGCAAACAGTATAAATCTTTGAGGAGAAAACAAAAAAGTGTTTAATATATTTAATACATTGAGAATTATTAAAAAAATAGAATAATGAAACCGATTTGCCTGAGCCTTATTGAAGTTGTGATTGTTACTTTGTAAATATAGAGTATTCAAAGACTTCTACACCATGAGAATAGAAGAATCTCTCTCTTTGGCTTTTGAAAGTGACAAACTATAACACTTTGGGAAAAAAAAGGATTAAAAAAAAAAAAAATCCTTGCCGAGATTATATTGTGGTTAAAACTAACAGACTCTTTTCTAAAGTATTTGCAGTACTTCTAATGTGGAGCACTGTCAGTGTATATGTTCTATGGATCCATAGTAGTGATGAGCGAGTATGCTCGTTGCTTAGGTTTTCCCGAGCACGCTCGGGTGGTCTCCGAGTATTTGGAAGTGCTCAGAGATTTCGTTTCTGTTGCCGCAGCTGCATAATTTGCGGCTACTTGACAGTTTGAATACATGTGAGGAATGCCTGTTTGTTAGGAAATTCCCACATATATTCAGGCTGTCAAATAGCCGCAAATCATGCAGCTGCGGCAACAGAAACAAAATCTCTGAGCACTTCCAAATACTCGAAGACCACCCGAACAACGAGCATACTGGCTCATCACTATAGGTTTCCAATCACTAAATGCCCTTTTGGCCTGTGTCTGGCCTTACACATCGAGGTTACTGTTTCTGTGCAGTTTGGACTAGCAGTAGACTGTGCTTTTCAATAGAGACATTCAGTAAAAACCTAGAACGTGCAATATATATTTTTTTTAACATATGAAGCTATTGTACATGTAAATGTACACATCCGAGGTCTCAGTAGGGAAATCTTGGATGGGAAGTCCAGAACATGTTGTGAAAAAAAGTCTGTTAATTGCTAAATCTAAAATTAATGCGAAAAAAAAACCTACAAAGAATACAACAAAGAACTGGTAAATAGTACCACATAAAACAACCAAAAACCCTACCTGGTTTTCCTTTCATATGCAGCTGTAAAATAATCCAATCAGCCATTTCTAAATTACCATGGTCTAACGGGATGACCTGATGACAGGCAGTAGTGACAATGACCACTACAGTGTCTATATTCTCAGACCCTGAAAGGCTTTTAAGTCTGATCACAACAGCAAATGTGCTTTGTTATAGTGTAACGCAAGGTACACAGTCACAAAAAAAATGACTGGTTTCATTCATTATCACTTGATTTAAAGTGGTTATATTGCTTTTTTTCCTTATGCAGCTAAGAACTTACATGCAGGTAGTTGCTAACCAGCTACCTAAGCTGCCCAGCGCTGATCTCAGAGCAGTCATGGAGCTCCTGCCAGCGATTCAGTGGCTTTACAGATGTCACATTTACAAAGCATTGTGGCAAGCTGGCTGTCAATCAGCATGATGTTGGCTGTCAATCAGCATGATGTCGGCAGTGAATCCCTGTCCACCGAGCAGAGCGAAAGAGCTGCTCTGTTAGAACGGCACAGCACAGAACAGGCAGCTAGTTAGCAATTACCTGCCTGTAAGTTCTAGGTCCCAATGAACAAAAAATCCTGGATTGCCCTTTAAGTATCATAATTAAATGAGATTTTTTTTGCATTTGTACTTTGGGCAGTATACTCAGTGCACAGTTAGCTTTATAATGCCATGTGCAACACTGCTTAATGAATGAATGGAACTGTCCACAATACACAATGGACAGCCTTCAAATGTAACCTTTAATAAGAGAACAGAACAGGGTCCTGTCCACATTTTAAGTACATCAGGGAACCTTCATACTGATGTAGTAAAGCCACATTTTCGCTTTTACAGCTTCTAGGCAAACTGCGGTTCTGCTAAACTAAGACCGTGACCACAAGAGGGGTCCAGATACAGATTACCCTCAGGAAATATGGGGGTAACATCAGCACCAAATCTATCTTGGCTTTCTCATGTCTATGTGAAACTATCCTCATTACATAAGAGAGACAATATGTCCAAGACACATTGAGAGAAAATTATCTTTCTTTGTAAGTTGCTTAAAATAAAAAGTTCAGTAGAAAAAACACTGGCACTATACAACCACCTTAATGAATTTTGGGCTGTGGAATAATAGTACATTTGGCTTAAAAAAAAAAAAAAAAGTAATAAAAAATTCAGAAAACTCCGGTCAATAAATATGCCTGCACACAGCATGGCCACACATATTGCACATAAATTATATGATAGCTCACCACGTAGAAATAGAACACAAAAATAGTCGTTTTGATCACTGTCGGATGGAAACATGTTGCTGTGGATAGATTGTTGAATGCCTAAAATTAGCAATATATGGCTCTCTTCATCAAAGTGCAAAAGATATACATAAATGAAAACCTCTATTCTGAGTCAGGTGACCAGCATAGGCTTTCACAAGCACTAATGGTGTTCCATATAATAGAGGTACTTGTTATTTCATATTTGCTCATTGTTCAGGTGTAATAAATATAAGGCAATTATTTACAGGACTGGCAAGACATTAATACCAATAAGATCTGCCCTTTAGCATGTAGTCGAATCCACGGCCGAAAGAGTCAAGATGCTTCTGTCATTTGAATAGTAGGGATCCATTTCACTCCAAGATCTAAAGCAACAAAAAGAAACAAATGGGCAATCTGGAAACCTGTGAATTAAGATCACTTTATGTGTCGTCTTCTTCTTTGGACTTTTGAATTAAGTGCTGGAAACCTTAACCATATAAATGATATTCTAAAAAGGAAACCTAAATCAAGACTAAATTATAGTGAATATACACTGTCTAGCAATTGTTTTCGATATCTGGTAAAGAATAGCCAAACTTTAAACATTCAACATTTTCTAAAGAAAATCACAACTTCAGTTTCTAAAAAATAAATAAAAAAAAAGTTGAGCAACTTTGTAAATGTATAGCTGCATATTGTCTAGTATTGCTTTTGCATTTCAGCCTGTATTATGATCTACAGTTCTGCAGATTTGAGCCAGGAATGATAATGACAGATTATAGTTATGATTATCAGAACTGTGGGACTTAAAAACGACTATCAGAACTACAGAAACGCTGACAATGCAGTGTTTAAAAAGGAGCTCAAGCTTGTAAGTTCTTAAGACATTAGAGTTGTGACATCATCTCTACCCATTAGACAAAACAGGTGTCCATAGATTTGGCTATCCAGAGTGGAGCTGTAAGGGGTTAAACACTATGTTAGGCTATAAAAAGTCATGAGGAGGCCTGCATGTTCTATACCTAAAGAAAAGGACTTTGGAGTCAATCTAGAATTCTGTAGAAGAATAACTTGCTAGTGTCAGGTGTTCTAATGCACTGATAACCAAATGGAATAATAAAGGACAACTGTAATGTATGTAACAAGTCCACTTAGAGGTGTAGAATCCCAGAAACATCCTTCTCTTTTGGATAGTCTCAAAAAGTTAATGCAAGCACTGAAAATGAGAACACACATGGAGTGAACCAGCATGGAAAATACAGACTCATCCAGGTAGAATTTAAAGAGGACCTGTCATTTGACCATAACAACTTAAGATGGTCTACATTGTTTTATTCCTGTGCAGTCTTCATCTTGCTAACTAATGGGAGTCAAGAGGAAGATTTGCATACAAGGAAGAGGGGGACAGAAACAATAATAAAAAAAACTGACCGTTGCATGTAGGTCAGCTAAAAAATAAAACATTTATGCTAAGAGACAAGTTCTTCTAAAGCATCAGTGTAAGCTATTTTTACCTTTTGTACCTTCCAAGGAAAAATCAGCAGACTCGAGTAAAGCACAATCCTCCTCATTTTTGTATGGGGCAAGTGTCATGATATAAAATCATAAACCAGAACAGCTGAATGTCTAAAAGTATACGGTAGTTCTTTTAATAAGGACAATGGTTGGCAGGACATTTTCTTTCATGTTTCAGTTTCTACACATAGTATTCTGTAAGTGGACCGTTTACAAAGCACTAGAATTGTCCTTTAAAAACAGGCTGGAATCCATGCATCCAAAGAGATAGTTACCCACCCATTGCATACTATATAACAGATCATTTGTGGATGAAAGTTAGAAACGTGTCAGCTGCTCCAGCACCAAGTATTGTTTTATACTAGAATTAACCTTATTATGTAGCATGCAATAAAAGATATTGACCAATATCAGACAGGAAAAAATGGGTATAAATTACGTGAACCCCATCATTATAGCAGGATTCCCAACACCAATTCTGCAAAAGCAAGCAGTGCAAATAAAGATCAAATTGATTTATTCACGTGGCTAAAAAACACACATGCAGATTAGAGCCAAGGTCAGGAATAGTTATAAAGGGAATGGGAAGCAATGTATATAAAGGACTGACTTCTCTTTCTCCCTCCGCTCTTGGCATTGGCTCAAAAATCTATTCCATACTGCATGTATATTTCCAGCCTATAGGAAAGAGTATTACACCCTAAATCAATCAGCCCCATAGATAACCGATTCTTAATTGCACATCACTCTGTAAAAGAATGATCCCAGTGAAGTCTCAGCCTGTGAAAGCCATGCAGCTATTTGACATTCTTAGCTCTGATATTTTAGACAGGTCGACCCTGGACTGTAGTGTAAAGGCACTATTCAGAAAATAGTTTCCAGTTTTGATGATCCATTTCAATTTAAAGCTACAGTACCCACGGAGTGGTTATGCTACGCCAGTCTGCTCAAGCCAAATTTTATACAGAAAGTGCAGCAGGGCCGAATATTTATTATGGAATTGTAATTACTACGGATTCATTTTTTTTAGGTTTGTCTATATCAATCTAGTCTTTTCATACCAAGCCCCAGTCTGTATACTACTTTAAGGTTTACCTATGTACCACTGGGGTGCCTGCAGCGAAGAAACAAGCCAAATTTGAAGCGTTATCACAGGAGAAGGCAAATGGGCTCAGAATAACAACTCTGTGGGAACCATAGCTAAAGTTGTGTAAAACTTCATTTTAAATCAGAGAGAATTAGAAGCCACGTGTGAAAGATTGAGATGTTGCAAGCAAATGTAGACAAACCACCAGAAACTGCTTTTCCATTTGGCCAAACAAATACAGCATTTGCGACTTTTTAAAGATGAATTTATTTATGAAAATGGAGATATTCGATAAGAATACTAAAAAAATTACACTTTGTTTTTAACATGTTCTTTATAAATATTTCTTCTTGCTGATGCTGAGCTAAACAGTCAGGTAAAATAAAAATATGCATTTTTATAACTTGTCATGTTCTAAATATAAAACAAACAAAAAAGACATTTGCATATTGCTTATTGGAAACATACAATCGACATAACATTATATGATAGTAAACCTGCTGTCTACACACGGGCTGAACATAGAAACTTAAAACTGCTGTCACCTATTAACCTAGCTAAAAATGGTCTACAGTTTCATCCTCTTAATATATACAATTGCTCATTTTGCCTTTCTATCCAGCTAATTCTCCTCTTTTCAATTAGGTCTATGACATCACGTAGTTGAAAACAAACTAGACAACTCCTTTTAAGCTTCAGGTAGAAACAGGAGGTCAATTTTTCCTTCTGTGTATTTCTCATCAGTTATTGAGAAGTCCCGGCAGGAGGAGGAGTTGCAGAGGGGAATGCAGGGACAAGAGACTTCCTGTTTCTACATAAAGCAAAGAAAAGAGAAGAATTGGCTGTGTAGAAAGGAAAAATGAGCAATTGTAAGTACACGGTGCCAAATAATATGACTGCAATATATTAAAAGGATGAAAACTAAAGAAGCACTGTCTCCCACCAATCAGAGTTCAACTTGCAAATGCAGTTCGATTTGTTGCTAAGGGCAAGAAGACCACTAACTTGTTCCCCACTTGAATAATGTAAGGGCAGCATTAGGCTATGTTCACACAGATTTTGGGACAGACTGAGAATAAAAGAGATGTGAAAGACATAATCTATGAATGTTATTCACCGATTGACATTGAAAAATTTCTACGCAGAGTCCTGACTGCAGATTTTTTCTTTTTTCGTTTCTCAGAGACTCTGAAGTCAGAAATGCACAGAATTAAATAATTCAATGATAATAGGACTAATCCTTGTGTGGAACAGCTACACATCCGCAGCAGATCAGAGACAGAAATCCAATGGTCAGCCTCAAAGTTGGGCCACTGCAATACAAGTCAGACATTAAGCCGTGTGAACATAGCCTTACTGCATGCATATGCCGACACCATTCCTGGGGCAAATACATGGTGCAAAGTGCATTATATGTCAACACTGACTAAATAAACTATGGTATAGCTCCACAGTAACTTACAATGTGAATGTCACTTACCGTAAAAGATCTAACCAGTATTTTCTTGAATTACAAACATCATATTTAAGCAGTGAATGAGATATGGAGTATACACCAAGAAGGTTGATACACAAAAGACTGTTCATAATATGTCATTCCAGCTACCATTCATATGCTATTCTATGTATTTTGCACTTTTTAAGATCTTTTCATATTAAACAGAAGAAATAAATACATCTTTTTGTGTATCAATAGCCAAAGCCACGAATGTTCAATTAAGAAACCCAGGAATGAAAAACCACACACAGAGATGTTGCCCATTACAGAAATATGCCAAGGTGCCAGCAAAACAGAAAGAAAAGGTCAGACAATGAAAAGACACACAGCACAGATGTCTTACTTGTATATAAAAATGTACAGAAGACATCAGAAATTAAGAGTAAGAACAGTTCATCAACCCATGTTGCTCCATCTCGCTATCAATACCACAGAGCATTGTATTTCTCATTAAAACCACCAAGAGAGATTTCCCTCAGTCATCTAAAGCTGCAGGTTCATCAGTTTCCAGTTTATAGGAGAAGCGTTGGCAGCAAAGGCTATTTAGAGAGGTTCCACACCTGGTGACCCGTGGTGCAGTGCATCGCCCCATCACTCGGTCCAGCAGTCTTCTAAAAGACACGCACGCCGTCTCCCCGCCTGTGTAGCAGCGCATTGAGTCCAAGCAGCTGATACCTGATCCTGTCTCAGTAAGCTGAGGAGGAGATAGAAATGTGACAGCAGTGGGCCATTACAAGTGTTCTTATACTAGTATCCGCTAGAGAAACATTTCAGAAATCATGTCTCAAAGGGAAACAACAAGAGGTCCTATACAGAGGTTCAAAGTTAGAGCTTCAGAACATAGACATGTTAGCATCACACTGTCATAGTTAACAATACTGGCGTAAATGCTCATGAGAAACGTATACTTTTAGACACACATTACATTTTGCAAATAACACACAAAAGGGGAAAATAAAACAAGCATACAATTAGAGCACCAGCAACCATGCTGTCAGGCAAGGGGCCATTCACTATTCAGCTGAGGGGACAAGGCTCCTTAACCGTTTAAAGATATCAGCTTATTTTACAAAGCCGGGACAAAGCAAATTCACAGTAAATGTCAGTGAGTATGTGGGCTTCACTAGACAAAAAGGTCTGGTACATTTTATACAAAGCAAAATCCTGATCACCATAAGCCAAGCACCACGTGACCTGGGATGTGACCTTGTGTGCTGGCATTTAGTAGGTACACACTGTAGATGACGTTCATGCATAAACCTGCAGTTTACAGCCATGAGATCATACCTTCCTTAGCCTCGACAAAAGCATTTCAGGAAGACATCAAAATCACATCTGAGCAAAACTGGGAATATTCATTGATCAGCCAAAGAGCATTTCATTTGGCAAAATGTCTTAATGAAAAAAAACTTTAATTCAACCATCACTGAGAACCTTTTTGCATGAGGACTTCTCATCTCTAGTCAGTAAAAAGAATTTCCTTGCTTCACGATTTCACTTTTTTCCTCCATTTCGTTGTCGTTTCTTACATTGTACATACTAACGTTCTTGTAGAGGTTCCTATACACGTTAAAGTCAGACGAATCTGACAGATGAAGAGGCAGAGAAGGATTTGGCACAGTAAATGCAAACGTTCGGTAATTTTTTTCTCTAGCAGTTTGCTCTTATCCAACATACAATTATAAAAGCTCAGAAGAGCATGTATGCATAATGGATGGTCAGGAGATGAGGAGATATGGCAGCTGTCCATACGAGACTATTATATATGGCCAACTTAAAGGGAATCTGTCAGCAGGTTTTGCTACCGAGTCTGAAAGCAGCATGATGTAGGCAAATAGAAGCGGAATCCAACGATGTATCACTTCGATTACTGGGTGCAGTTACTCTGACAAAAGTTTTTAGATTTAGCAATGCAGCAGAGCTGAGAAAGCTGACCCCACCCACACCATGATCTGTATATACAATATCTATAGACAGTGAGCTGCCTATCACAGGAGGGGGCGTGTCAGACTAGCATGCAGGAGCTGCTGTATCTCAGCAACTATAAGCTCCTGGTGCTAAAACAATCATTGCAAGCAAAAAAAAACATGGAACTTGATAAGAGGCATTGCCAAAGTCTGTGTTTTAACCCCTATCTCATGCTGTCTATAGACTAAATAGCAAAAACCTGCTGACAGATTCCCTTTAAAAGAGTCGTCCAGAACTCGCATTGTGATGACATATCCGTGGGATAAGTTGTCTATGTAAGACTTGTATCTGAACCTGCAATGGGCCAAAGTTATGTACAGAGCTGAACACTGTAACACTTTTTAAGGTTGAAGGAAGACTTTAAGTCCATCTAGTTCAACCCATAGCCTAACATGTTGATCCACACATTGTTTTGTGGCCACAACCAAGTAATGTACTTTATCTCCCAAATACTCAGAAAGGAAATAAAATGCAGTACTCAGTAGTGACCAGTAAACAAACGACATCACTGCAGCGTTCAGCTCTGTGAACTGCTTACATCTGCCCGCTGCTGGAGCAGATGCCTGCTGATCGGTGGGGGGTGCAGAGTAGGACTCTCATCAGTCTCATATTGATGACATATACTTCCTATTTAACTTCAGCTAGTTTTAAAACCAAAGCAAACTTCCGTTTTAAAAGAGCTGTGCTGAAGTAATAATCCAAGGAAATAAAAATAATGCCATCAATTGATAGTAATTGTGGCTTTTTAAAGTACGAGCCAACAATCTATGCACTGTATACACACATGCTACATAAACGTATCCACGATGACATCTGACAGGAAGCTACACACACCCTTGTGCACTCTCTAGATAGTAGATGTAGACTTACTGCAATCACACGAATGATACTGTACAGGCTGTGGGATTTGGTGACATTTTCAGACAACTTTAGAAAATGTTAGAAAATATCTTAAAATAATTCACAAAACCCCCATAAATTACTAACAGTATACAATACATTTCAGTATTTACAGAGAAAACTGTTAGTCCGTCATGCGGTCTAGATGTTAAAGCACACAATGTGGTTACGGGGCACAAGTCCACCAATGAATGAATTCACAAATATGGAAACAATGTTCTCTAAAATGACTAGATGTGGCTGGAACACAATGTTTCTATCATGACAAATGCATGCCAGCACTGAATCAAGTGCATGTCACACAGGGGACCACGAGTGGCTAGAGATCACAGTTGGAGTACTACCTAGTCTGCTCAAGTGCTGGTTTGATGCATCAGCTAGCAATTGCCTATTGTCCGACTCTCTGTGCTGGTTTTCAGCAAAGTCAAATGCTGAGCTGACTGAACCCTTATCCTCTTCCATCTAAAGGGACAGAAAAGTAACATTCTGGTAAAATGACTGCTGTAATGCTTTTGATAGTTATTACACAGCTTAAAATGGATACAACAGTCTATAGTGAACTATTTAATTTACACTTAAGTACAAAACACAAGCAAAGCTCATTTTCTCACTGGATGACATGTTTAAAAAAACACAAGAAAAAAAGGGGAAATGGAGAAAAGGTACACATCCACTTAGGTAAAAATAAGAGAACACACATGAATCCACAACTCAGTAAGACCTAAATATCAATGATCGCGTGTGATAGAAAAAGATAAAAGACTACAAATGACATTCACTACTGCCAGAAAATCAAGCTGACATGGAAACAATACTATTAAAGAGGCTGATTGTAAGAGTCCTGCTGCCAGGAGCCCTAGTGTTCGGTTGTATCTTAGCGGGCACTGCAGAACAGGTAAGGCGGGCTCCAGATGAAAGTTGTCATTATCGGCCAGTGACACCCGTAAATCGTGAATGTGACTGGGTAGTGTGCTCATCCACATCACAGATGGGAGCAGGAGCTGCCTGCCTAACATGCAATATCCTTGTCCATAAAATAGATGAGAATAAGGCATGCTGCAATTTTATTCAGTCCGTGCTGAAAATTGCTCATTTGCACAAGCGTTTAGGTAATGTCATCTATTACAAGTAGGACAGAAGAACAACAAACAGTATCCAGAACGTTCATGCATTACACAGAGGACCAATTTACGTCAATGGGCATCTTGTAATGATGAAGTCCCTATGGTGGGGCTGAAGGAGAATCAAACATTGGCTACAAAGTTCCCACAGAAATCACTGGGGTTTGCCAGTCGTTGGGCATTCTTTGATCAGCTTATTTTTAGTGATCCATCAAATGAAAAGGGATAAGGACTGGACAACATATTTAAGTTGGCTAAGCTGCTTGAAGGAATAAGAAAAGCTTTGAAGCCCCACTCTGGCGGTTACTTTTCTTTCTTGCAGCGCTGGAGTGACGCTTCTAATATAAAGTCCCTGCACCTAGTCTGATACTCACTCCTGTGTCTTGAACGTCTACCGGCGCCACTCCTATCTGTCTCTGGCAGTTTGTGATGTGCCGGCATGCTCCAGTGTGTGCTGGAGTGAGCCGGAGGTCACAACTCAATTCAGGTCTAGGAGAGCCTTGTTCTGGCTCTCAGAATTACAGCCAGTCAAAAGCTGTGGTCACAAGATGGCACAGCGTGACAGAAGCAGTGCTGAAAAAAGGTGAAGCCGGCGGCGGGGAAGTATAAGACAGGGGGTAGAGACCTTAGTTTATTAGCACCACTCCAGATCTGACAAACCCCCCCAAAAACTGCTAGATTGGTGCTTTAAAAGGTTTTTGTCACTTAATCTGACAGCAGCATGATGATGTGGGGGGCAGGAACCTTCATTCCGGTGATGTGTCACTTCCTGCGCTGCTTGCTGTAGTTTTGATAACATTACTATTTTACCATCAAGCAATTATCACTAAAGTACTAGTTAACCTGCAGCAAGGAAGCCCAACCTTGCTCCCATCAACGAATGGCAGCTTTTTGTGCGAGCGGGGTTATACACAACTCAGCATTCAGAGTACTGGTAGATCTGCAGCAGATAAAACAGAAATATGATCAAAACTGCAGAAACCACTAAAGAGACATCAATGGAATCAAGGTCTCTGCCAGCACATCATGCTGCTCTCAGGTCAGGTAAATCCTTGTGACAAATTCCCTTTAAGATCACCATTACTATGTAAAGCTATGCCACTAGGCATATATACTCACAGGTGCATGGAAAACTGCAGGGTAAGATTCAATGTGGACAAAAGATGTGATCTCAAACCAAATTGCATTTGGTACTATGGTTAAGAACGTTATGAGAGTTTGAAATGCGTAGTGTTGCTTTGTAGTGCTTTTATATAGATGGTTTTAATCAAGAATCTGAATAAAGTTTTAAAGAGTAACAATTTTAATTTTTATTTCATAAATCAATAGCACGCGTGAAAATAAGAAACTTTGTAATGTATCTTATCAGAGAAATCTGCTTCTTTCACCTCCTGGACTGATCTTTCACTCTCAATAAATAAGTCAAATTTGTAATATCTATTGTCAGTGAAGACAGCTTTCCCATTACTGAGATGGAAAATTACAGTTGGTGCTTTTAAAATTCTATACACAGGATGTGGGGGGAGCTAGGGGCAAACAGACATTCTGCTGCTAGTGCTCCTGAAAAAACAGTTACAACTCTCCATAGAACTTTATGAGCACAAACTGTCATCTACTATCTCAGTAATCTATATTCAGTTAAGAAAGATTTTACCTGCTAATTGAGAATTTTGAGAATGAATGATG
>VIAB01005681.1:86434-98574 GCA_009801035.1 Oophaga pumilio
AAAAAAACCTTTATCTAAACCACAAATCGGACACTTGCTGCGTGAATGCAGCCAAGTAGGTTTTACTCTGAAAAGCTGTGACATTTCAAAGTAAACTTACTTCGAAGAGCAGGCCAGGGACTGGCTATCTTGGCTGACAAGTCCAAGGGACGTTCTTAGCAGCCTATCCCCGCCCCGATCCCTTTCACTATCAGGTGTCTATTTATGTACATGCTGAAGGAAAGACATGCCAGTCACTAAAGCT
Source organism: Oophaga pumilio (assembly GCA_009801035.1). Classification (NCBI taxonomy): domain Eukaryota; kingdom Metazoa; phylum Chordata; class Amphibia; order Anura; family Dendrobatidae; genus Oophaga; species Oophaga pumilio. The sequence goes on from VIAB01005681.1 coordinate 86,679, forward strand.
GTTTGATACTTATACTGAAGGACATGATGTCTGGAAAGTGCAAGGTTTTTTCCTGGTAGCCCCCATTTTTTCTTTTCATATTTTTAGCACAGTGTACATTTTTAATCTTTCTAAATAAATTGTTAAAGTAACATTTTTTTGGCACTGGATTTCCTATTTGGTCTTATTTTTGCATTTGCAGTTGGGGATACCTGCCATGTTATATCCATGCAGCATCAATGGAAGTCTGTATGCATTTGCCTTGACATTACAATGAGCTGATGGCTTTTTGTTTTTTTCCACTGAAGTGGTGTGCCTTACCCCAGAAATGTATGCCAGGCACATCATTTCTGGCGACGGCGTATGTGGTGTATCAGACGCACCTGATTTATTATGCTGCACATGCCACTTAATGAATCCGGACAGTGTATTCCAGCGAGCAATTCATTAGGACTGGCATGCACCACGCCTGTCTTAATGAATCTCCCCTGAATGTCTGATTCTTTGGGCAGCATGAATCAGGTGTTAGGTTACCTTTAAAGTGAAGAGCATTTTTATTTGTCCCAGTGATAGAAAAACCTCACTGCAATACATAATACTGAATATTTCTGCAGTCATAAGTATTGACTCTGCATGTTTTAATACTAATCTTAATTATAGCACTTAATTAGGAGAAACCTTTGTAATGTTAAAGGGAGTCTGTCATTACAGGAAGTCTGTGTACCCTCGGCATGGCCAAACAGATCAGTGCTCCTTCTCACATACTTGCTTTAAATCCAACTCCTCTCTCCTGTAAAACCAGAGCTGTCAATCAAGAGGCGGCAAAGATAAATGCAAATCAAGTAGGTGGGAAGGTGTACTCAACTATTTGGCCATGCCAATGATGAACCACGCACCTGTGACTCCCTTTAAAGTGACTGTCAGTACAGAATGACTGTTCAAACCAAGTACACGAAATCAATGCTTCACGGCGGGGACAAATTTTGAAATACAGCTTCCCATCTCTATGGTTTCCATCTATCACTGTTCTTTTCTGGCTCTATGAGGCCAGAAATGTTAAAGAAGAGGGTGGAGATAGCGGGAAAACAAGCTGTAGGTGTATATAAATGACTGACCCCACCTTGTAGTACCGAGACTTTGTTTGAACAGTCATTCTGTGCTGACAGACTCCCTTTAAAGTGATGAAGCCCGGAAGCACTCCATTACCGACTGTGTATATTAAGTATGGAAATGCTGTTCTATAATGGGTATTAGGACCTTATAACAATTGAACACCTTTCTAGTGACATAAGGTCAATTTAATAGTCTGATATACAGTAATTGGAATCTCTAAACTAATAAACGCTCCAAGACCTGAATGCGACTGTGCACTTTGTCAGAGGGCAGAGAAATTATTTAGACAGAAGGATTTTTTCCCCGTCTTACTCTGCATTTCGTTACAACGCTGCAAGTGAAAACCTGTCTGAAAAGAGAGTTCTTATTTTCCAGATGGATTCTTGTTGTCAGTTCGATTTTCTAATAGCCAAGTAAACGGCTGCGTTGCAGAACTTTGTAAACCTAGCAATGGAGCTACTGAGCGCTGCAGAGCCATTTGTAATCCAGAAAATCTCTGCATGTACAGATGTATTACACACATGAGCATAACGCTCATAACAAGTCACATCCTTTCAGAAAGACAGATATGGACAGAGTGGCCACACTATCAATCAAGAGCAACATGTGACTTGCAACATTTTTAGTGACTTCCTACCCTTGAATCTAATTCTTTTATGCTCACTGCTGGAGCGGACAGTATCAGAAGGATATTATGGTTTTGGCAGCTGAATTATTAAAGGGAATCCATCAGTTGATTCATGTTGCCCAAACCATAGACAGCACAAATCAGAGGCAGCCTGCACGGTTCCAGCCAGGCATGCTCTTCCCTGAAATGTTTCAGAGTTTCAGGGAAAGCATAGTTTGAAGATCCAGCAAGAGGAGCATGGGGAGAAATGAGACGAGTCCCGTATCCCCCGACCAGCTTCTCCCCGTTCCACTCCATGTGAATGACCAGTGTCTCACCTGGAATGGTGCTGGGGAAATCCAGCCGATGGCACATCAGACTCATTCCTTCTCTGGCTAAGGTCCCCGACCAGATCTTCTTAACAATATTTTCTTTGCAGCATTTTAGAGAAAGACATACTTGGCTGCAGTTGGTAACCAGGCTTTGGTTCATGCTGCCCGTGGTTTAGGCAGCATAAATCCAGCAACAGGCTCCCCTTGACACGAGTTGGCCATCTATAACTGGAGGTAAAAGCTCAAAAGGACTCTCATACTTGCATTTTCATGTTAAGTTTTGTTAAAAATAAAATCAAAACATTTTTAAGGGATTTTGAACACAAACCAAATTTGCGACATTGGCCTGGTTAGCCAGTACAATACAAATTACTATTATTATCAGCAATTCTATGTTCTCGTGTAATCTCCAGCAATTGTGAGTGGGTTTTTATGTGGTGTGATTCTGCTTTCCTACAAATTTCCAGCTGTGCGTCATGTGGGCAATGATATTACTGCTACAGCACTGAGTAGTCTGAGGCAAGTCTCCAGCGGCTTCTCCACACATTGCTCCTTCTGACTTATCGGGAGAGACCCGTCAGTCAACTGGAGGAGGGCAGGGAGAAGCAGCCGGGGACCTGCCTCATACTAGGGGACACAGTCGGGTTTTCAACATATGTTTTTTTCTAACATGTCACAGTTTTTCAGAGTACACTCGATTCATGCGGCCTGTGGGTCGGGCAGCATTAATCTGGTGACAGGTTCCCTTTAAACAGTGACAATTATTAGATCGCCTCTGTACACCAGTACAATAAATCTGAAACAAAGCCATAAAGATCCAACTACAATATAAACTTTCATTTATACTGAAAGGAGGTTCCAACAGATATATTGCATTCAATGTTTGTAAAATATATATTATTTAACATTTTTGCAGGCTTTGAAGATATTGAATTATTGACTAATAATCCATGTCATGTTAAGAAGAGATAAAGGTTTTAAAGTTGACTCTGGGGTCCTGAATTCTCATTTGCTACATATTCATGGCAGCTCTATATTTTAGCAGAAACTGATGTCAATGCAAAATCAAAACAAATTCAAAGCACAGAGTTAGGACAAGAATCTAAAAACAAATGAGTACAAGGCTAATGAAAGAATTATAGGAAGAAAAAAGTTAAATTTAAAGAACCAAAAAGAAATAATATATATTATATATTGATATATATAATGTTAACTTTAATATATAATGGGATTTCCAGTCCAGTGGACGGCCCTATTAGTGAGTGGACGGCCCTATTAGTGAGTGATAGCTATCGTAATGTGAATGCAAACTTCTGCACAGAAAGCCGTCAGTCACAGGTAAGAATCACCTACTGGATCAAAAATCTCTGAAAAAGCTGAGGTTTAAATGATTAAAACACAGGCTGTACTGAATCTTTTCTTATAAAATGATGTAAAAACCTGCTCTGCTCCCCCTGCTATAGGACATTGTGCCTGCAGATTGCTGAATTTTCATGGTGACAGCTTTCTGTTCAAGTGTTTAATAAAAATGAGAAATATACTAAAAACTTGTTTAAAAGGAAACCTAACAGGTGATACATGCTGCCCAAATCGCAGGCTGCATGTGTCAGCCACTGGCTGTACGATCTCGGAGCGGCATGTTTGACTCTGAAACCCTGCGGCATTTCAGAGAAGAACATACTATTGATGGCTGCTGGGAACAGAGCCGCACTGTGCACTAGTCATACACAGGGGTCACTGGCGGCCTCACCCTGCCCACTGACAATAACAGACAAGCCTCTGCCTATACGCGTATGTAGGCAAAGGCTTGACTCTCACTGTCAGCGAGCGGGGAAAAGCCACCGGGGACTCACCTGTATGACGAGTGCACAGTGAAGCTCGGTCCTCAGCAGCCATTAAATGCATGTTTCTCTCTGAAATACTGCAGCATTTCAGAGTCTAACATACCTGGCTGAGATCGTATAACCAGCTGCTGATACATGCTACCCACGGTTTGGGCAGCATGTATCACCTGCCGGGTTCCCTTTAATATAAAATGCCCCCCCACGCCCCCATAAAAAAAACATCTGTTATCACTGCATCTGTAAAGACCAATAAAAATGCATTTTTCCAAAACTGATCACCACAAAAGAAAATAAAAATGTGAAAAACTATACTAGCATTACACTCCAGTCTTACCTCTAGTCCTATACATGCCCCTTACGTGCTCCTATGTGTCAGTCTCCGACTCCTTGTGAACTAAGGAATTTCATCATCTCCAATCAAAACCCTGCTGACCGCGCTCAGACAGTCCATGCACCAATTAGCTGCGGAGATCTAAATCTCGTGCGACTCACACCTGACTGTCCGTATTGATAAGTGAATCATCTAGTGTAATTCTAGGAGAGGCAGCGTCTCACAGATAAAAGCCGACAGGTAAAGGGACGGAGACAGGCTGATGCACTGACACCTTGTAGTGTGCACCAGAGAACAGTAATTGTAGGTCACTGATCTATCACTGGCAACCATTAGATAAAAGCAAAAGCACTTTGCTGCGACTCTACCTCCTCTACAAAGCCTGGCACATCATGGGATTTATAAACTGCAATCGTAAAAAGATATCAAAACGGCAAACGGAAAAATGGATCATGACATAACAGGTGTGCACAAGACATACATAAAAACCTGCACATTACTATTTAGTAATAGTCTGTACTGCACTACAAAAAATAAAATTGCGGGAGATTAATCATGTCTTTATGGTGTTGGTTCATTTATTGTATTGGTGTACAGAGGCAAAATAACGAACACGGTCATCCCTCTCCAAATACTACTATTTAAAGATCAATTTAAGGTAATTTAGTCACACATGGTAGATTTCTCACAGCAACACCTAAAGGGCCCGTCTCACATAGCGATATCGCTACCGAGATCGGTGCTGAGTCACTAGTTTTGTGACGCAGCACCGAGCTCCCCAGCGATATCGCTGTGTGTGACATTCAGCGACGATCAGCCCCCCTGCCGGGTATCGCTGATCGTCGCTGAAATGTCAGGACATTTTTTTGATCGCTGGTCTCCCGCTGACAGGCACGCATCGCTGCGTGTGACAGGCAGGAGACCAGCGATCCGCTGGTAACCAAGGTACACAGCGGGTTTCCAGGCGCGGGGCTGTGCCTAGAAACCCGCTGTGTACCTTGGATACCAGCGCCCTGATGCAGGGAGCTGGTATCCAAGGTACACAATGGGTTTCCAGGCACCGCGCAGCGCTTGGAAACCCGCTGTGTACCTTGGATACCAGCTCCCTGCATCAGCGCGCTGGTATCCAACGTACACTGCGGGTAACTAAGCGATGTTACCCGCAGTGTCGCTGTCCCAGATCGCTGCCTGAGCTGCCTGTTTGGCAGCTCAGCAGCGATCATGTAGCGATACACCAGCGATCCTGACAAGTGCATATCGTTGTCGGGATCGCTGGTGTATCGTTATGTGAGACCCAGCCTTAAGTGTGAAAAAACACAATCAAAGTACTTTTAAAAAAGAAAATAAAACAAGCAATAAAACTGGTTTACAAGCACATCGTTCTGCCTTTTGCAGCCTGTAATCATCTAGCATGCTCTAAATATAGCAGGAGCTTTAATTGTATGCTTCTCCTTCCACAAGAAGCAGTCAAACCATGCTGAGGGCAGTAACAAAACAAGAGCGCGGTGGGTCTGTTATCAGAGTGTCATGCTAGGGATCGTAATGCACCACATGCACTCCTATTGCAGGCACTGGGACCTGCTAAAATAAAGGGGAAAAAAGATAAAAGCGCAAAATGAACAGCTGGCAGCTCTGGCTGCTAACATAATCATACCCATGCCTCGCGCCATCTAAGTGCTGGTTAGTTGAGCCTCAACATGCAAAAAATAACAAAAAAGAAGTGGATGAGGAGCCTCCCCTCCTACTCTACCTAATTTTGCTCAGCTGATTCCTTGCCCGTGACAGAGGCTGCAGGGCGATGAATTCGTCACTTAATGTAACTCTGTTGGGATACATCTACAGGTGGACAGAAAAGGTATGTAACACAGCACGTCAATAAGAAAAAAGTCATTCTGAAATATGGAAGAGGAATTGCGTTAAATGTAAAAGTCATCATTACACAGAAAATAGCACAAACACACCAGATACTGCCTACAGGAAATACAATAGCAAGCCTGTCACCCTGTGATCCAATTCAAGCCAATGTACCACATAGAGGAACAGAAAAGAAGACATTCCCGGGTAATCCAGAGCGTCCCATCAGTTTACACCTTTCTAAACTGTGTTTCTCGAAGACTTGCAGAAAACGAAAACCAGGCCATGTGTGTATACATAGAAAAATGACACTTGTACACTTAAAAAGTTTATTCTGTTTAATTACCAACACTTATAGGGTTATGAACTAAAATTAATGCGATATGAACAAGTAACAGACTGTGAATAAAAATAGGACACTGATTTAAGGTCATGCTGGACATTCACATCTACAAGCATTTGTATAAGAAGCTGCCACGTGGAGCAGTACAGCTGAGCTAGCCAAATGCTGGAGAATGAAACCCAGCAGGGTGCAGCTCTCCCAGGACATAAAGCTCAATGTCTGTATCTTACTATCAAGCTGCCCAGTTATAGTGCAATTACAATAGAAAAATAGACAAGTACTCAGGCACTTACAAAAGTATATGGTTAATAGCGGCAAATGCTGACACTTAGGCCTCGTTTCCATTTATCCAGTCTTCCTGATTTTTTTTTTTTTTTTTTAACGCCTCCAGCCTGATGCAAAAATACTGGAGGGAAAGTGATGTAAAAATTGATTGGCACCTCAGTTGTTTGGTTGGACTTTTCACAGAGTCGGAGCTAAAAAAGTGTTTGGGGGATCCAGATCCATATTTCTCAAGTGGAAACAGTTATAAAAAGGCGGATAACAATGGATACAGTTTTCACATCAGCTGTGATCAGTGGAGGCACAGGAAAACTGATCCTGATGAAACTGATAAGTGGAAACGGGGCCTTACAAATCATTCTAATATATTTATGCCTATGCCAATTTCTAGCCATTTTGGTACTGACATTTTTTTTGCATAATCTCTGTACATGAGATATTGTGGATTCAGATCTGCAATAGAAGTGTTAACACTAACACCCATTAATAAAACCTTTCTGAAAAGAATGTCGGATGGCCATGTACAGCTCTTGATACCTGTGCCTTCTCTGTACTTGTAGGATAAAGGTGTCTAAAGATCACTTTCTTTAGGACGTCAAGAAACAAAGAAGCTGCGGTGATGATGATAATGGCAAACCATGCAGACCCACTGGAAAGCAGCTGGACAAATACAAAGTACATGTCTTGGGTGTGTAAAAATGGCCTGCGGAGAGAAAAAAGTGAACATATTACAGGTTACTATTAAAAACCTAACTTTCTAACCATCCAACAAACTGCTGAACTGAAATGTTATTCAAGTATATACTGTGATCCACAATAAATAACGTGATATACGATAGAAGGTACACTACATTATTAGGACACAGAGGAACCCAGAAGCCCTAAGGGTACGTTCCCACGGTCAGTAAACGCTGCGTGTTGGACGCTGCGTACATCTGCAGCATCCCACCCACAGCGTCCAGATGTTACAGCATAGTGGATGGGATTTCAAGAAATTCCATGTCCACTATATGTGTTCCGGCACCCGCGGCTTCCCTGCGGAGACAGACATGCGGCGCATCTTTTCATGTATTGGACGCAGTGATTCCGAACGTTTCAATGAACACAGAGAAGTCACCTGCGTTCAAAAGCCGACAACGCTTTGGACACAGCAGACGTGCTGCATCCAAAGCGCTGACGATTACTGACCGTGTGGACGTAGCCTAAGTGATTGGCTTCTGAGAGTACATACTATATAGCAACGCTTAACCCCTAAGCTGCGGTGCTGAGAAGAACGCAGAGTAAGGGTATGTTTCCACGGTAAGGAAACGCTGCGCGTTTGACGCTGTGCACAGCCGCAGCATCAAACATGCAGCATCCAGATGTTACAGCATAGTGGAGGGGATTTCATGAAATCCCATCTCCACTATGCGTTAAAACACGCAGGCGGCAGACCGGCGTAAACGGACATGCATTTATCGCATGTCGCCGCAAGGTAAATAACACAGGCCTGTGTACGGGTGCGGTAATTCAATGAGCACATCCGGATTCACCGCGCGTTCAGAAGGGGGCGGGGCTTTGGGTGGAGCTCACTTTCCGCTACGACCAAAACGCCAGGTTTCCATAATGTGGAAAAGTACCCTTAGGGTAGCCTTCCCCAAAAATTCTTCTAGAATGGAAGAAGGCAGCAAAGAGTGAAATATTATATTCTAAGGGTATGTTTCCATGTGCCGGATTCCCAGTGCTTTGGACGTAGAGGATACCCACTCTGCCAGCTTTTGTGCGCGCAGTAATACCACATATGTTCATTGAACACATGTGGAATCACCGCATCCTATCCATAGACTGGGTTATTTATCTTACAAAGACTGAGCGTCTCCGCAAGATAAATAGACATACTGCGGTCTATAAAGATGTGCCGCATGTCCGGTTACGCAGGGCCGCCGGATGTGGCTGTGCACGCAGAGTGGAGATGGGATTTCATAAAATCCCCTCCACTATGCTATAACATCTGGACGCTGCGGTTGTACGCAGCGTCCAATCCGCAGCAAATACTAAACGAATCCGGCACGTGGAAACATACCCTAAAAGCTGACCGAACCACAAACAAATTGTATATAGGGGCATAACCCTACAAAACACCACCGACCTAGAAATGAACTAAAACATTATTTGGAATACTCAACTAACTTTTACTACTGCTAAAACATATGGCTAAAATTAAATTATATGCTAACCATACGTGAACTGTAGTGATTCTAAGCTGTCCCCAAGCCAACATTTAGGCGATAGCTATTGAGGTCTGCCACCATGATGTGACACCCTTGCAGATGTGATATGGGGATGAGCAGTACTGCACTTGTTTGAGGTCTCACAGAAATTAAGTCATCATATATGGGTGATAAACAGATTACCACGAACGTGCACAAAATTGTGAGTTTAGTAGAACTATAATTTAGTGTAAATTCTTGTTTTAGCCATATTACAATGTATATGCTTGAAAGTCCCTTTACGAAATACCTCTACGAGACATCCAGTCTACAGTGCACAAGTAAAAGTCAGCATTACACAGCGTCCAATCAAGCAACGGCTCGACTGTGTAATTCTGGAGAGGACAGGTCCTCCAGTGTGAGACAGTCTCACCAAAACACGAGGGCATGGAATCCCAATCTATAATCTAAATTTCTACATAGGACATCTAATTCATTTACTAAACCAGAAAACCTTTTTAAGCCTAAAGTGTAACCGCAGTTTTAATTTTTATTTCATAAAGCAATAGTACACATGAAATTAAGAAACTGTGAAATATATCTCATCAGAGAAATCTGCTTCTTTCTTTGCCAGAATGTGTCAGTCATTATCAAAATTATCTTTTGTGAGGTGAAACCTGTATTCAGTGAGGACATTCCCATTACTGAGAGGGGATGGCAGCGGCTACTGATAAGTCTATGTACAGTCATGGCCAAAAGTTTTGAGAATGACACAAATATTATATTTTCACATGATCTGCTGCCCTCTGGTTTTTATGTGTGTTTGACAGATGTTTTTATCACAGACAGAAATATAATTGCAAACATATGAGTAACAAAAGCTTATATTGACAGTTAGAATGAGTTAATGCAGCAATTCAATATTAGCAGTGTTGACCCTTCTTCTTCAGGACCTCTGCAATTCTCCCTGGCATGCTCTCAATCAACTTCTGGACCAAATCCTGACTGATAGCAGCCCATTCTTGCACAATCAATGCTTTCATTTTGTCAGAATTTTTAGGTTTTTGTTTGTCCACCCGTCTCTTGATGATTGACCACAAGTTCTCAATGGGATTAAGATCTGGGGAGTTTCCAGGCCATGGACCCAAAATCTCTATGTTTTGTTCCCTGAGCCATTTAGTTATCACCTTTGCTTTATGGCAAGGTGCTCCATCATGCTGGAAAAGGCATTGTTTATCGCCAAACTGCTCTTGGAGGGTTGGGAGAAGTTGCTCTTGGAGGACATTCTAGTACCATTCTTTATTCATGGCTGTGTTTTTAGGCAAGACTGTGAGAGAGCCGATTCCCTTGGCTGAGAAGCAACCCCACACATGAATGGTTTCAGGATGCTTAACAGTTGGCATGAGACAAGACTGGTGGTAGCGCTCACCTTGTCTTCTCCGAATGAGGCGTTTTTCTGATGTCCCAAACAATCGAAAAGGGGATTCATCAGAGAAAATAACTTTACCCCAGTCCTCAGCAGTCCACTGCCTGTACCTTTTGCAGAATATCAGTCTGTCCATGATGTTTTTTCTGGAGAGAAGTGGCTTCTTTGCTGCCCTCCTTGAGACCAGGCCTTGCTCCAAGAGTCTCCGCCTCACAGTGCGTCCAGATGCACTCACACCTGCTTGCTGCCATTCCTGAGCAAGCTCTGCAATGCTGGTAGCCCGATCCCGCAGCTGAAACACTTAAGAGACGGTCCTGGCGCTTGCTGGTCTTTCTTGGGCGCCCTGGAGCCTTTTTGGCAACAATGGAACCTCTCTCCTTGAAGTTCTTGATGATGCGATAGATTGTTGACTGAGGTGCAATCTTTCTAGCTGCGATACTCTTCCCTGTTAGGCCATTTTTGTGCATTGCAATGATGACTGCACGTGTTTCTTTAGAGATAACCATGGTTAACAGAAGAGAAACAATGATGCCAAGCACCAGCCTCCTTTTAAAGTGTCCAGTGGTGTCATTCTTACTTAATCATGACAGATTGATCTCCAGCTATGTCCTCATCAAAACCCACACCTGTGTTAATGGAGCAATCACTGAAAAGAGGTTAGCTGGTCCTTTTAAGGCAGGGCTGCAATGATGTTGAAATGTGTTTTGGGGGATAAAGTTCATTTTCTAGCCAAATATTGACTTTGCAAGTAATTGCTGTTAAGCTGATCACTCTTTATAACATTCTGGAGTATATGCAAATTGCCATTAGAAAAAGTGAAGCAGTAGACTTTGTAAAAATTAATATTTGTGTCATTCTCAAAACTTTTGGCCATGACTGTATACCGGAGGAGGCGGGGCTAAAGGCAGAGCTCCTCCTCCTCTCCCTTCTATCATCATTGGCTTATCAGTAGCCGCTGCCATCCCTTCTCAGTAATGTGAAAACCTCACTGAATACAGATTTTACATCACAAAAGAGAATTTTGATAATGACTGACACATTCTAGCAGAGTAAAAAGCAGATTTCTCTGATAAGATTTATTACAAAGTTTCTTAATTTCATGTGTACTATTGATTTATGAAATAAAAATTAAAACGATAGTTACCCACTGAATAATGTTTTTTCAGCTATCATTGTCTCACTTTGGACCATCAAGTCTGCCTTCTATAGGTGAATTAAATATTTCTAGCAGAATTACTGCACTGTGACATGCCAAAGTAATATGTGTAATAATAAATGCCATTTGCAGTTGAAGGGAGATGCTGCTCTTACCAGATAATTCCACCATAAAACAGTGAAAAGATGAAATAAAATGCAATGGAACCCCAAGTGACAAAATGATTTATCCAGGTCCAGAACTGTGTTTCTAGGGCCATCTGTAAAGACACAAAAGCGATCTGTTGGCGTTTCCACATTAATATTAGGCTTTCATATAGTGAGAAGCCGAGTTGTAAATATTCTGTTTTACTTCTGTATTGTTCTTAACAGGGAACCTGTAATGTCCACAGACGCTATCAACCTTAAAGATAAGGAGTAAAACTGCAGATTATTAACATT
>VIAB01005681.1:104976-119641 GCA_009801035.1 Oophaga pumilio
TTTTTTTTATTGTTTCAATGAGTCTAAAGCTTAAAAAAAAGTACAAATATTTTGAGAAAGAAAAATAAATAAGGCTTTCTGTCTATAGCTAACAAATAAATTTGTATGCCCTATATATAGTATATAAGTAAAGGATTTTCAATGTTACTCAGCATTTTATGAAGATTTCTACTTTGAAATTTGATTCAGTGGGGTCTGTCATATTTGTAAAAAAAAAAAAAAAGTACAGTTTGTGAAGCTCACCTTCATTGTAACTGTTAAAACCATAACTGTAAACACCAAAGTGCCAAACGTCCAGTTTCCAAACATCTAAACAGGAAAGTAACATAGTATTACATTAGTAATCACGCATGGCTATGCAAATAGCAGCTCATTGACCAAATTCTTTTAATGGAAACCAGTCATGTAATTTGTAGCAAGTAAACTGTTCCCAGTACGTTGTTAGTGATGCAATGTGCATCACTAATAAATTTTTTCTATTAAAAATGGCGCTGAAATCTTGTGCAAAAAGCACTTTATATAGTTAGGTCGTACCTGCTCATTTAGTCATAGGGGTGTGCTTAATTTCGCCAACCACTCAATCTGAATGTTAGCGGGGTTGCGCCGACATCATTTGAATCCGCTTTGAAATACTGCGCTTGCGCAGTGTTGATCAGGGAGTCGCGCTTGCGCCGTGACGAGCGGCTACAGTTGCACACAGTCAGTGAATCTGTGTACTACATGCAGCTTTAGTGTGCATGCGCGGGAGGCCGCTCATCACGGCGAATGCGCGGTTCCCCGATCGACACTGCGCAAGCGTGGCTCCACGATACACACTGCGCAGGCACGGGATTTCAAAGCGGATTCACGTGATTTATGCTCAACCCCGGGAACATCATTCAAATTGCGTGGTCGGCGACAACCGTGACTAAACTAAATGAAGCACACCCTATGACTAAATAAGCAGGTACAATCTAACTATATAAAGTGCTTTTTGCACATGACTACAGCGCTGTTTTTAATGCAAAAAAAAAAACGTGTTAGTGATGCACATTGCATCACTAACAACGAACTTGGGACAGTTTAGATGTTAAAAATTAATGACAGGTTCCCTTTAAGTATTTAAAAAAGGGGTTGTCCACTACTAGCACAACCACTTCTTGATCTACAGTGGGGTAAATAAGTATTTGATCCCTTGCTGACTTGTTAATGATGTCAAGGCAACTGAGACCACAGTCACCAAGAAAACCATTGGTAACACATTACGCCGTTAGGCTAAGTGCACACGTTCAGGATTATTTGCGTTTTTTTCGCGGGAAATAACGCGTCAAAAACGCATGAATTAAGTATCCTATAATTTAGAATGAATTCAGCAATTTTTGTGCACAACGCATCTCGAAAAAAGAACCAACATGTTCATAAATTTCACGGAATTCTAGCGTTTTTCCCACTATATTATTGACCTAGAAAGTTCAGGAAAAAATTGCGGTAAAAACGCGCAAAATCCGCGGAAAAAAACGCGCGTTTTTACTGCGGAAAAAGTCAGGTTTTGCTCAGGAAAATTCTGCACAAATTCCTGACGTGTGCACTTAGCCTAAAGGTTTAAAATCCTGCAGTGACCACAAGGTCCCCCTGCTCAAGAAGGCACATGTGCAGACCAGTCTGAAGTTTGCCAATGAACACCTGGATGATTCTGTGAGTGATTGGGAGAAGGTGCTGTGGTCAGATGAGACAAAAATTTAGCTCTTTGACATTAAGTCAACTCGTCGTGTATGGAGGAAGAGAATTGCTGCCTATGACCCAAAGAACACCGCCCTCACTGGAAAGCTTGGAGGTGGAAACATTATGTTTTGGGGGTGTTTCTCTGCTAAGGGCACAGGACTACTTCACCACATCAATGGGAGAATGGATGGAGCCATGTACTGTAAAATCCTGAGTGACAACCTCATTCCCTCCACCAGGACATTAAAAATGGATTGTGGCTGGGTCTTCCAGCAAGACAATGACCCAAAACATACAGCCAAGGCAACAAAGGAGTGGCTCAAAAAGAAGCACATTAAGGTGATGGAGTGGTCTCCAGACCTTAATCCCATAGAAAACTTTATGGAAGGAGTTGAAGCTCCGAGTTGCCAAGCGACAGCCTCAAAATCTTAATGATTTAGAGATGATCTGCAAAGAGGAGTGGACCAAAATTCCTCCTGACATGTACGCAAACCTCATCATCAACTACAAAAATGTCTGACCGCTGTGCTTGCCAACAAGGGTTTTGCCACCAAGTATTAAGTCTTGTTTGCCAGAGAGATGAAATACTTATTTCTCATTGCAAAATGCAAATAAATTTATTTAATTTATAATGTGAATTACTGGATTTTATTTTTGATATTCTATCTCTCAAAGTTAAAATTAACCCACCCTTAAAATTATAGACTGTTCATGTCTTTGTCAGTGGGCAAACTTACAAAATCAGCAAGGGATCAAATACTTATTTCCCCCACTGTAAATGTTTGGTCCCGATAAAATGAAAAAGCCGATACACTCCTCCCGTGCTGGTGCAGTTCCAGCGGCGCCCAATCAGCGCAGGCGTCACTGTCCACGCCTTCTGTCGAATTTAACATGAAGAGGAAATCAAAGATCAGCTGTAGACCGAATCTACTCTTCATGCTCAATTCGACAGAAACACTGATTGTGGGCCGGGCTCACGCGTCACAAGAACCGCATGGGAGCCCTGGGGAGAGCGAGTGCCCACACCACTGTAATGCCGCTGGCACATGAGGAGAGTATACATTTTTTTTTTTTTTATTGGGGCCAAGTGTAGGGTTTGAGAAGGAGTTGTCCTAGTAGTGGACATCCCCTTTAAACAAAAACAATTTAAAAAAAGAAAAAAATTGGTGTTTAAGGATAAAACAAACAAATCTGAAGTTACAATCTAGTTACTTCTCTCACATCACTTGTTACTTTAACTATTGAAATTATTGAAATTGCAACAAAGAAGAAAAAGTAGTTGAATTATGAAAATCACAGAATCGAAAGACATGTCAGTGATCTGCAAATGATAAAAAAAAAATGGAAGCAAAATTTTCCGAAACATCCTGATTTATTAAATATTGATATGAGGGTTACACACAGAAACAACTGCACTTACAAGTCTAGGCTGCTATAAATGAGGTTCTTACTGGTTGTCTGAGGAATGTTCTGCCACACTGAATGCACTCGGGCAAATCATTAAGATCTGCTGCTAGCGTCTCCCATTGTAATGGCAACCATTGACATCCCAAATATGCTCAATGGAAGACAAGTCTGGAGATGCTGCAGGCCATGGTAGCATGTTTATGCCATGCAGACTGATGACTACATACAGTGCAACATACGGTATGGCATTACTTTCAGTAACGGCTTCTGGGACACTTTGGAGAAATCGCTGTACCACTAATGCTTCCATCACCAAAGAAATGTAACGCTGAGCTGTTAGTGTATCTGGCATGAAGACAAACGAGGTCCGGCTACAGTAAATCATGCCACCCCACATCATAATCCCAGGATTAAGAATGGTGTGACGTTGCCACATGGTCTCCAAATGGACACCAGAGTCTGAAATAGAGCAAGGAGTCCTGCTTTTATCTTGGGCACAATGACAACTGCAGATTGGTCTGGAGAACACGTTGGCAACCCCAAGTAGAGTACTCCATGAGAGAATGTCAACTGGTCTTCATTCCAGGAGTTTAACGCGTAACTGATCCATGTAACCTTGTCAAGGGAAATCTGAGTTATCTACATCACATAAATGTTAGAAATTTATAGAGGATTTCCAGGACTTAAAGGCATGAAGTTGCTAACAGAGGAAACTACCTGCCATGATGATTGACAGCCAGCTCTCCGCTGCCTAATTGGGGGAAGCTGGCAGTCAATATGCATGACACCAGTAGTCTGCTCTATTGGCAGGGAGTAGATGAATCTCAGGCAGGAGTGATCAATGACCGGCTCTGGATACAGATGACAGTAGTTTTTTTTTTGTTTTAAGTCCTAGATATCCTCTTTAAAGAATAATGGTTGTTTTTCTTTTTTCCATAAATAAATAGTACACATGAAACTTTGCAATACATCACATCAGAGAAATCTGCTTTTCGCTCTTCTTGGATAGCTTATTCATTCTCAAATGATGGGTAAAATCTTTTCAGTGGATACAGACTCTCCCATTACGGAGATAGGAGAGGTCAGCTGGTTCTCAAAGTTCTATGGAGAAGTGTAAATGTCGCTTCAGGAGAACTTGCAGCAGAATGTCTTTATCTGCTTCTAGCGGCTCGCTTTTCATCTAGAACTGTATGAGATGCAACTGCCATCTCCTACCTCTGCAATGTACAAGCCTGTCTTCACGGAATACAGATTTCACACGTTACCAGTAAATTCATAGTGAAGAATCAGTCTTGAAGAAGAAAGAAGCAGATTTCTCTAAAGAGATATATTACAAAGTTGCTATATGTACTATTGATTTATGAGAAAAAAAAATTAAGATGACGGTTACACTAAAGCAACATGAAAAACTTATCAGTTTGGAAAATATACTGAGGCACAAAAAATGCAATAAGAGAATCTCAGAAGGGTCGATGATCAGTGCTAAAAGGTGTGACCACCCGATGCTAAAAGCAAATAATGATATATAACACTATTACTGCTAAGCTATTCCTCCTACAATGATACTCTTACCAGCTGCCTGTTAGGCTTCAGTATCTGATGACATGCAGAGCATGGAAAGGAGGAAAAGGAAGAGAAGTAGAGCCAAGAGGTAAAGCAAGAGAACAGCACAGAGGTAAACAAGGCTCTCTAGTTGTATGTTTAAGTTGAAATTGTCACGTTCCAGGCGCTGACATTCACTCGAGAAGTTATTACATCTTTCTAGAACAAAGTAATATCACAGAATACCAAATGGCTAATGCTTAAATGTCTACATTTGTAAACGCTCTCTGCTAAATTATTATTTATTTTTTGCAAGATAAAACTTTGCAAATAGCCTTGATTAAAAATACCTATTAACTGTTGTCTACAACTCCCACACAGGCCTGAGGTGTTCCACGGTAACATACTACAAAAGCCACCATGAGAAGTCTGCCTCACTTTCCTCCTCTGTAGGTAAGCTATGGGTTAGGGCCTTATACTCTAACTGCTGATTGATTGACAATGTGGCATGACAATTGGCATGCACTAAACTTCCATTTCCATGTGGCAATTATAGTGATTGTGCAAGTTGCATGGAGATGAATAGTTTGTCTCCATACACTTAGAATTACAATCGGCAGCACACTCGCTGTTTACCAGGTGGAATGTGCTACCGACAAAATGATCATTTCTATGACCACATGAAAGATGAGATCAACGACAAATGTGCTATGATCACTGGAAACAAAGTTCCCATGAAATTTTGTCCAGCTGATAACTGGCCTATGTATAAGGGCCTCTAGATGCAAAAGAGTAACAGACCTGTAGCCTCAAACTATACGGCAGCTGGATCAATAACTGCAAACACATTTACAAAACAACCTGCATCAGAGGAATTAACTTGCTTGAAACAAGTATATTTGCTTTGGTCTGCTTTTTTACGAGAAATAGTACAACACTTCTCTGACGTCTTTGTTGGATTGCAACTCATCCCTATTCAAGTAAATGGAGTGGAGCTGCAATGCTAAACAAAGGAAAGTGGCACTGATTCTGGTGGAAAATAAAAGACCATCTTATCCAACTTGGACAACTACATACATGTTGCGTCTATATTCATATTGCACCAGGAGTGAAAACAACACAAACATGTTTTGCTGTGACATAAAAAAATAAACAAAAACATGGTGCACATCAAAAAATAGAGAAAACCTCCCACTTACTACAATTAGCGGTACCTCCCATGAGAAGACAATGGTGTAGAAAACCAGGTGGGATATAACTAAATGTGGATATTTAACTGGAGTTTATAATGTAAACTAAGTACCTTCTCCAATTGCTGATGCTCCACTGATTCTGGAACAGTTTTTCTTTTTCCTGTGCCCCTCTGTTCCAAAGTTATGCCCCCAATGATAAAGATAAAAATTGTACCTTCGATCAATTAGGAGTAAACCACAGAACTTCTGTCAAAAGAAGAGAAAACTGGCCACAAAGAAGTTCTGTGGTGTATGTGCGGTTGGCTAAAGGCAGTTTGCATCTTTATTACCAGGAAATAAAACTTCAGAAGGATTGTTCCAGAATCTGTGAAGCATCAACAATAGGAGGAGGTGCTCAGTGTAAATCAAAAAATCCAGTGACAGGTCGTCTTTAAATAGGTTGTTTATTGGCAAACAACTGATCGCTGCAAATGTCCATCAATGGACAGATATGAAACCCTGTATGAATACTATGTGCACACTTAGACGAATCTAAGGTATGACATATAGTCTAAAAAAAATCCAGAAAAGAGTCAACTTGTCTTTGCGGCATAAACCGCTACATTAATAAGAGCTGGATAGCTTTCATAAATACAGCTACAGTTGGGACAGCAAGGTACGCCGAACCCTACCATTCTCCTGCTCATTAACAGACCACACTGGATCCAGACAAGGGTTGATCCCTCAAAGCAGTATAGGTGTTGTGTTCACAACACCAGTAGGCGAGTAGAAGCATTTCCCAAAATACGATCACCTATAATGTGATCGGATGCTTGCCCTACATAGCGCCATTTTCTATATTTTTATTCAGAACACGCTGTAGTAAATCACCAAAATAGAATTTCATCAGCATATCTAACTGTTCATTCTATTAGCTTGTCTAATGTTTGTTATTAAAAATACTACCTTACTTTTTCAAAAACCTCACGTGTGAGAGCTTACAAATAATGTTTGTTCTTGACAATATTATTATTATTAACTATTCACAATCTAAACACATACCTGACCATTTCCAAGGAGAGATGTATCTTCACCCATAAAAAAGTATGACCCAAAAAAGAAAATAAAGGCATGCCCAACGCCTAGAAAGGTCCAGTAAAGGAACGGTTTAAAACCGAGAAGGGCATTTTTGCTAATGTCTCTGTAGAAATAATGAAAATATGCATTACAGATTTAGTGCCTGGAAAACACAAAATGTATCTCATCATCAATGCCACTATCATCTAATAAGTGCTATACATATTATCAATTAAAATGTTTCAATATTTGTCTTTTTACCTACTGATGCTTTCCACATGTATCTTATCCATTGGAATGATGACATTGCTCTGTGTTCGCTGATTAGCACTTCTAATATTACATGGAGTATTATTTATAGCCAGCTGGTGCTTTTCCTCTTTCCTGTGGCCCTTAACATTTCCTGGTAGACGGCTGTACTGACTTTGGTCTTGATAAAACACAGTGGACCTACACCAGCAGATGACATGGCTCCCCAAACCATCACTGATTGTGGATTCTTCACACTAGACCTTGGAAATCAGGGTCCCAGAGTCTGGAGGAAGAGTGGAGAGGCACACAATCCAAGCTGTTTCAGGTCTAGTGTGAAGTTTCCACAATCAGTGATGGTTTGGGGAGCCATGTCATCTGTTGGTGTAGGTCCACTGTGTTTTATTAAGACCAAAGTCAGAGCAGCCGTTCAAAAGGAAATTTTAGAGCACTTCATGCTTCCCTCTGACAACAAGCTTTTTGGAGATGGAAATTTAATTCTCCAGTAGGACTTGGCACCTGTCCACACTGCCAAAAGTACCAATACCTGGTTTACAAACAACAGTATCACTGTGCTTGATTGTCCAGGAAACTCGCCTGTCCTTAACCCCATAGAGAATCTATGGGGTATTGTCAAGAGGAAGATGAGAGACACCAGACCCACAATGCAGATGAGCTGAAGGCTGTTATCAAGGCAACCTCGGCTTCCATAACACCTCAGCAGTGCCACAGGATGATCACCTCCATGCCACTCCGCATTGATGCAGTAATTGATGCAAAAGGAGCCCCGACCTAGTATTGAGTGTATTTACTGAACATACATTTCAGTAAGCCAACATTTCCGATTTTAAAATAATTTTTTCAAGATGGTGTTATAAATTATTCTGATTTACTGAGATAATGACTTTATAGCTATGACTAATTTGTGTTTGGTTAGTCTAAATGGTGGACATTTTCAATTAAGATGTAAAATACACTGCTCAAAAAAATAAAGTGAACACTCAAATAACACATCCTAGATCTAAATGAATGAAATATTCGCATTTAATACTTTGCAGAATACAAAGTTAAATGTGCTGTCAACATAATCACACAAAAATCATCAATGAAGATCAAATTTATTAACCAATGGAGGCCTGGATTTGGAGAGACCCCCAAAATGAAAGTGGAAACAAGTCAAAATGATGCTAAGTATTGTGTGTGGCCTCCACGTGCCTGTATGACCTCCCTACAACGCCTGGGTATGCTCCTGATGAGGTTGCGGATGTTCTCCTGAGGGATCTCCTACCAGACCTGCACTAAAGCATCCGTCAACTCCTGGACAGTCTGGTGCAACGTGCCATTGGTGGATGGAGCGAGACATGCTGTCCCAGATGTGCTCAATCGGATTCAGGTCTGGGGAACGGGCAGGCCAGTCCAAAGCTTCAATGCCTTCATCTTGCTGGAACTGCTGACACACTCCAGCCACATGAGGTCTGGCATTGTCCTGCATTAGCAGGAACCCAGGGCCAACCGCACCAGCATATGGTCTCACAAGGGGTCTAAGGATCTCATCTCGGTACCTAATGGCAGTCAGGCTACCTCTGGCGAGCACATGGAGGGCTGTGTGGCTCTCCAAAGAAATGCCACCCCACACCATTTCTGACCCACTGCCAAACCGGTCATGCGGAAGGATGTTGCAGGCAGCAAGTTCACACTCAGCACATGTGACAGAGTCTGGAGACGACGTGGAGAGCGATTTGCAACATCCTTCAGCATGACATGGTGGCATTTCTCTTCCTGTCTTCTTCCTGTTCTGAACGGTCACATGTTACCGCTCATTAAAATAATTAATATGCGCTCCACGCCTATGGGAGTGGAGTCGCGCGCATATTCATCGCCATTGGTTGAGCGCGAGTGCTCACTACTCCAGTTTGCATCGGGTATGCACCAAATATAGAGGATGCTCCAGTGACAAGCTCAAGTCCCTGCCCCACATGTAAAAAAAAAAAATGTGGGAATCTGCAATACTCCATGCATTCCCGAGCATCTGATCCAAACTTGAGTAGCGAGCACTTGCGCTCAACACTAGCAGTCATAGCAGGAGACAAAGGGGGCTTGATTTACTATTTTTTATATTTTGATCACTCAGTGATCAAAGGGAACCAATAGGAAAAATTTCCTTTTGTTGATGGGTACCAACCTAGCAGATCCAGGTGGGTGCACTGGGCATGCTACCACCATTTTATTTTCCAGGAAGATGACGCCGGGCTGGGGGACTGATCAGGAGGGACTGGGGGAAGGCAGAGGTACTGGTGGGTCTCGGGGGCCACAATTTCTCTTTCCTCCGACACGTATATCTATGGATGACGCACACTGTTATGAAGAGGAGATCTGTGGATTAAAAACTGTTGTGAGGGGATTCTATGGATGGGATGACGCACTCTAATAGGGAATGACAAACCTATTGGGGGGGTCTCTCTGGATGACTCACTGTTATGGGGGATCTATTGATGTAAAACTTCTAGGGGATTTGTGGATGATGCACTGTTATTGGGAGGAGATCTGTGGATGACAATGACAAACTTATGGGGGGTGGGGCAGATATATGGATGATGCACTGTTCTGGGGAGGAGATATGTGGATGACAATCACTAACTTATGGGGGTGGGGCGGATATATGGATGATGCACTGTTATGTGGGGGGGATCTGTGAATGACATTGCTATTGATATATCTGTGGCTGACATGCTAAGAGTATACTGACATTAAAGAGGGGTGGGGAAAAAGGTATTTGCACTTTAATAAAATACATCTTTTTTTCTCCTAGTAAGTCGCTTGCCTGTCTAATAATAGAAATAACAAGAGCACACATGTACTGTAATGTTTTTTCCCCACTGCTATTTAGAGAGGCAGGATGACCTATTAGGGAAAGTTGCAGTAGCAGAATACTATAAGGTATTTTCCTGACAAAAGCAGAGCCTATCTCTACATACTGTACAGTAAGCTTCTGGAACTGCAGTCTCATCATGCAGGGAGCTTTAAGCTTCTGGCAGCTGGATACAACCAAATGCTGCATCCTAGGGTATCCCTTTGGACCCCCCCATCCACAATCTATCACTCTGCTGACCACCACTTCAGATAAAGATTAGAACCCCCATTGCAGGCAGGCACTGATCTCACTACTAGGCAAGGCAGCAATCATTCCTGTCCTCACTCCTCCCTCTGCCAGGAGATGCACCACAGCTGACTGACACAACAGACAGAGAAATACTCTCAGATGGTGGAAATCACCTGCACTATGTAAAACTCATTCCGCACTCCCCTGCAGACTGACAAACAGCGGAAACACTATGTTTGAGAATAGGACAAGTCTTGAGTCCCGCAGATCAGTTTTTAAAAATGATGTGTGTATGGATCAATGGCAGCACACGGATGGGTGAATGGGGCCTTAATTATATAACAAGCACATTTCCATTAAATAGCCTTTAAACTGTAAAGCATTCTTCAATATGTTTTTACTAATAAGCAACTCACCTATAGAGACCAGGTTTGGTGTGTAACACATGTGGATGCACATGTTGTTCAAACAGACTGTACATCAGAATAGGTAAAGAAGTGAAACAAATATTGTACAAAGTCAGATACACACTGTCATACAGTGTCTGTAAAGGAAACAAGAAATTAGAACTGTGCTAGTAACGTGCATGGATTAGAAAAGGCTACCAAAAAGCGACATCAGACTACATGGTACCCGTCATGTTAAAAAAAACAAAAAACTCAATTACCCTGCAGATATGTGGATGATCAGGTTAATAGCCTTTTGAAGCTGCCCGGCGCTGAGCGCCCTGATGTGAGTGAAAGAACTTTATTCCACCAGGCAGCATTGGGCTTTCAGGCATGGGCCGTCTGAGGCTGCTGGGAAGAATAAAGTTAATTTCATCCCAGCAACGGAGGTCTCAGTGCAAGTGCCAGGCAGCTTCATAACGCTAGTAACCTGAAGATTAACTCCTTATCTGCAGGTTATTTTCCCTTTAAAAAGGAATCTGTCAGTAGGTTCAACCCTTCTAAGCCATCTATAGGGTCATGTAGGTTATAGAAAATAGAATAAAATGATATCTTGATATCCATGATCTGATATCTTACAGAGAAATTAATATTTTTGGTACTCACCACAAAATCTGTTTTTCAATAGTCTTCATCGGAGGACACAGAGAACCATGGGACGTCTAAAGCTGTCCCTAACATGGTTAACACCAAATTCTCTGCTCTTGCTTCAGCCGAAAACTGTTTCCTGAAAAATTTTCCTACCAAGACTTGCATCTAAAGAAGCAAAAGGTGTGGACCCTGTAAAATAGCTGCTTTACAGAGTTGTAGTACCAATGCATGGTGACAAACCGCCCAGAAAGCCTACACCACCACCATACAGTGCGCGTTAACCCTAAAACGAGGCCCCCTGGCCTTCGCCTTATAGGCAATAGTTGCCTTAAAGGTGGCCAGGTCCCTGCGAAGGGCAGTGTGGTATGACAAACAAGGAATCAGATCGTTTAAATGGGGCGGTGGCTGATAAATAACACTGTACAGCCATGACATCATCTAATTTGGGGAGAGCCTTCTCGGTCGGATGAGAAGGTACAGGACAAAAGGAAGGCAAGACAATGTTCTTGTTAAGGTGGAAAGCCTAAACCACCTTGGGAAGGAATGACGGAACAGGTCTCAACACTAACTTATCCTGGTGCAGGATAAGGTAAGAAGCTCGACAAGAAACAGTAGCAAGCGCCGATAATCTCCTAATAGAGGCGATAGCTATAAGGAAAGCTACCTTATAATCAAGATGAACAGCAGAAATCTCTCTGAGGGGCTCAAATGTTGGAGACTAAAGAGCCTCCAAGACAAGATTAAGGTCCCACGGATCAAGGCAGATAGCGTGGTCTAGTGTGCGCTACCCCAGAAGAAAGGTTCTAAACTAAGGTCTAGAGGCCACATCTCTCTGACATAAAACAGCCAATTTGGACACCTGTCCCTTGAGAGAACTAAGCACCAACCCTGACTCCAACCCCGACTGCAAGGAGAGCAATCCAGGCATAGAAAAGGACATTGGCGAAATTGCAGAAGAATCGCGGCAGGGAGATCTTTATCAGGCCCAAACATCTTAACAGCTTATTTACATATTAAGAAAAACGTGAATTCCTCTGGAATAAGATATCGGATCACAGATATCAAGGTATCCGCTTATTCAACTTTATGTCCATATAGACGGCTTTGGAGAGTTTATCCTACTACTGGATACCCTTAAATAATAAACTGTAATAAATAGCTTAAAAAGTATTTAGGTTGTGTAATATTTTATGTTATAACCAAAGAAGTGTCAACTGAAAATTAGAATAACTTTAACAGGGAACTTACTTGCTGAGAAAATAAACAAAAGAACTGATACAAAAATTGTGGCGTGATAAAACAAACATTCTGAAAGAGAAAAATGACAATGTTAACTAAAAGTAATACAAACTGAATTCAATTAGGAAAAACACATACAGTACCCAAAAAACATAGTACAAATGTTTGAGGTTATTAAGTCAGTGCAGATAGACTACGAACAGCAATTCACAACGGGCTAGGTGCTAAGCTGCCACTGACAGCAGTTGGTACAGATACAACTAGAAACACACTGGACATTCAAGAAGGAACATTTCAGCCGAAAATAGAGTAAATCAGGTTTTTTTTATGAGAAATCTATTTCCTTCATTGTTTTTCTTTTTTTAATTGTAAATAGTAACCTTCATTTAAGTTTTAATGAATAAATCATAATTAAAAACTGCACATGAAAATAACAAAATAATGTAATAAATATACTGCTCCTTTCTCCTCCTGGATGGATGGTTCATTTTAGAAATTCTAAATGTTTTATTTCATTTCACTTGCTTATATAGCAACAAAAATTTCCTCAGCACGAAACGTCACTACTAGGGAATTTACATTGTGAGCCATGTCTGTCTTTGGAGTGTGGGAGGAATACGGAGAACCCGGAGGAAACCCACGCAGACACGGGGAGAACATACAAACTCATTGCTGATGTTTTTCTTGGTGGGATTTGATCCCAGGACCCGAGTGCTGCAAGGCTGCAGTGCTAACCACTGAGCCACAGTGCTGCCCCTAATTCACAAGTAAAATCTGTTTTGAGTGAAGACAGATTTTTACGTTCCTGAGATTAGAGAGGCTATTTGGTAGTAAGATTTTACATACAATCTTACGAGCAGCAACCACCATCTCCTATTTCGATAATGTAAAAATCTGTCTTCACTCAACACATATTTAACTTGTGAATTGTCTCTTCAGAGAAGAACAGGACAATTAGAAGTAACAATCCTACAAGTCAATATCGACCCTTTAACCCCTTCATGACCTTGGGGTTTTCAGGATTGCGTTTCTTGCTCTTCTCAGAGTCCTAACTTTTATTTTTAGGTTAATATGGCCATGTGAGGGCTTTTTTTTGCAGGACGGGTTGTATGTTTTGAACTACATCATTGATTTTCCCATACCGTGTTCTGGAAAACGGGAAAAAAATTCAAAGTGCAGTGAAATTGAAAAAAAAAAGCGAAATTCCCCAATTTTTTTTTTTTTAACCATACGCACTAAATGCTAAAACTGACCTGTCAATTTGATTCTCCAGGTCATTACGTGTTCACAGATACCAAACATGTATAGGTTCTGTTTTATTTAAGTGATGAAAAAAAATACAACGTTTGCACACATAGAAAAAAAACCAAAACATTTTTCGAAACTTGTAGCGTCTCCATTTTTCGAGATCTGAGGCTGGGTGAGGGATTATTTTTTGCATGCTGAGCTGACTGTTTTGATGTAGAGAAGATGTTTTGATCGCCCGTTATTGCATTTTACTGCAATATTGCGGCAAAAAACATAATTCTGGCGTTTTGATGTTTTTTCTAATTACGCCGCTTACTGAATGGATTAATTCTATTTATATTTTGATAGATTGGGCGTTTCTGAATGCAATGATATCAAATATGTGAATTTTTTTAATGGTTTTATTTTGAATGGGGCAATTTTTTATTTTTCACAGAAATAATGGGAATAGTCAGCATTATACAGAAAAGTATGCATGAGGTAAAAGTACCGTAAATAACACTAATTAAACATCCTGAAATATAAAAGTACAATATAAATGCAATTATACAAATAATAAACAGATCATATGCATGGACGCTCATCCACCAAAAACCCGACCTATGTTTCACTAATGCTTCATCATCATTGTAACTAATGAAGATTTATACTGCTTCTATTGAATTGCTCCCTAGCACAAATTCTTCATTGATTTTCCTGTTCAATTTACTGTATACAAAGGTGTCAATGAAATTCTGCCTATAATAAAACTGAGAATCATGGAGAGTGCAAGGTTTTTGTTTTTTTTAAATATGGAGACCCGAAGGCCCCTTCGCTGCCATCTTGGTAATATCCCATGAAGCCACATGTTGAGCTTTAACCCCTTAGTGACAGAGCCATTTTGCAGCTTAATG
>VIAB01005682.1:67433-78197 GCA_009801035.1 Oophaga pumilio
ACCCAAGCAGCATGATGTCCCCACACAACCCAAGCAGCATGATGGCCCCACACAACCCAAGCAGCATGATGTCCCCACACAGCCCCCACACAGTGATGACTCCACACAGCCGCCAACATATTATAATGCTTCAACACAGACCACCCACACAGTATGATGTCCCAACACAGCACCCCATGCAGTATGATGTCCCCACACAGTGATGACCCCACGGAGCCCCAACACAGTATGATGTCTCCCCACAAACCCCCCACGCAGCATGATGTCCCCATAAAGCCCCATGTGCAATATGATGTCCCCATACAGCTCCTTGTGCAACATGATGTCCCCGCACAGCACCCACAAGTACTGACAAAAGAAAGACTACAGAAAACAACTCCCCTAGTCTAATAACATTTATAAATGAACCATCCATAATAGACCCCAGTGGGAAGTGATTGCTCCAAGTCACTTCCATGTGGGGTTGTCGTCTGCTGGACCTTCGAGTCAATTGTTACGTGTGGACCCCCGAAGGATCCTCTGCTACTATCCTGCAGCAGTCCAATACTGTGAATTTCGATGTATACAGTAAAATCAATATACGGAGAGCCCGACATCTCTACTAATGAGGATATAGTGTTTCACAACAGCAGGTATATAGCAATATAGCGGCAATGGTGAACTTTGCTACCGCAGACAGTAACGTGTTGCTCTATAAGCACATACCGTTCCTCATATCCACCACATTATTGGCCTTTATATAGCCGAGGTGACTCAGTGTCAGATTGATTTTTAGATTACGCACTTTTGTTGTCCCTGAGGGGTTGGGCTCTTTATATAACTCCTCATGTGACCACAATCTGCGAGATATGAAAAAACTATTGCAACCTCCTGATATGTAACGGCGGCTTCCAGGCACCTCAGTTACTGATTACACTTCATTGCATGCGGAAAGGATAGAATAATTTTACTCTCTGTGACTGTTAACAGGTTTTACTGCGAAACCTGTAGGTTAAAATGGCAAATATCGTAAATGTACTGACTACAGATTACACAAGGGCAGAACTGGTCTCCCAGGGGGATAATATGATAAAACTTGGCTGTTTACAGTCACCAACAGTGGGAGCTCAGGAGTTTACTGCACACAGTAACTAATCATGTATCTCTGTATACATAGAGCTCCCCCTAGTGGTGGCTGCACACAGTAACTTATCATGTATCTCTGTACACAGGCAGCTCCCCCTAGTGGTGACTGCACACAGTAACTTATCATGTATCTCTGTACACAGGGAGCTCCCCCTAGTGGTGGCTGCACACAGTAACTTATCATGTATCTCTGTACACAGGGAGCTCCCCCTAGTGGTGGCTGCAGACAGTATATTATCATGTATCTCTGTACACAGGGAGCTCCCCCTAGTGGTGGCTGCAGACAGGAGCTTATCATGTATCTATGTATACAGGGAGCTCCCTCTAGTGGTGACTACAGACAGGATCTTTCATGTATCTCTATATGGAGGGAGCTCCTCCTAGTGGAGGCTGCAGATAATCTTATCATGTATCTCTGTATACAGGGAGCTCCCCCTAGTGGAGGCTGCAGATAATCTTAACATGTATCTCTGTATACAGGGAGCTCCCCCTAGTGGTGGCTGCAGACAGGTTCTTATCATGTATCTCTGTATACAGGGAGCTCCCCCTAGTGGTGGCTGCAGACAGGATCTTATCATGTATCTCTGTATACAGGGAGCTCCCCCTAGTGGTGGCTGCAAACAGAATCTTATCATGTATCTCTGTATACAGGGAGCTCCCCTAGTGGTGACCGCAGGCTGTATCTTATGTATCGCTGTATACAGGGAGCTCCCCCTAGTGGTGGATGCAGATAGATAGAAAAAAAATAGTTTTTTTTAATTAATTTTTCAGTTGAGGACTTTTTTGCATCTGTTTGATGGGCTATGTACAGTTTGGAGTGGATTCCATCAGGATGAGTGACATGAACTTTCTTTTTTTCTATCAGTTGTTTTGCAAAACGTAAAGCAGGAAAGAACTCTCAAGCGTCTGAACAAATGAACAATTGGGCTATGTGCACACAAAAACTTTTTCCTGAGCTTTCAAACCAGAAACTGTGTGGAAACTCAAAGTTTTTTAGGAGTTTTGAGACTCGGAGGAGGATTTTGAGCATTTCCTATCAGTTTCTGCACCACAAATTCCTTGGTAAACTCCATGTGCACATGGCCATAAAAATGAATAGGATGAGTCTCCAAAAAACTCCTGAGAAAAATCAGTGCAGAAAAAACCTAAGATGCCCTCACATCTTAGATAGGTGTTTGGCAGACATCTTTCCCTTCTTCTCCTCCCTTGTTCCTGGTGTTCTCATCGGGTTCCTGCTGAAAACCTAGATTCTCATTTAATCTTAGAGGATCTTAAAGGATCTGGATAGCAGAGGGGTCCCCAGATCGCGGAGGATTAGGCACCTGCACTTCCTCTGCTAGCTGGGGCAAATCTAACGGACAGGGTCACTTTATGGATCTCTCGTCACTTTGGGCATTTACCATGAGAATCTGCAGGTCTTCTCGTCCATAACTATAAATTATTATCACTTTCCCAACAGAATTTTTCCCATAAATTAAGTGGCAAATGAAAATCCTCCATCAGATCGAATTTTTGCAGATCGTTAGTCCATAATAAAGAATGCATGACGTGACGGCAGCGGACCCTCGGGAGGGGACGTCACCGCAGGAGGCTGTGGACATGTATGTGCCTAGACCGGGCGGGGGATATGTTTTATTTATATACCGTATGTCGCTGAGGTCTGGAGGGAAATCAGCAGCCGGATTTTCACAATTTCATGTGGATTCGCAGCTGATTTCCCTGTAGAAATTTGCAGATTTGCTGCAACAAAATCCAGTAGGTGAGGACATCTCGTTATGGTGCTGGTGGAAGCTCTGTCTGCAGCGGCGGTGACCACACTGTATGCGCGGGTGACACTGCAACCCTCATCATGTTATTAAAATACTGTCTGGAAAGTCCGTGTCCATCTGCAGGAGCACATTTCCAGGACTGTGGGCGCCGCGCTCTGGCCCTGATCCGCCATTTTGTGACTGATATTTTTAACTGACCTGAAGTTGGGGGTAACGTCACAAGTCCTCAATATAAGACTACGAGCCTTGTTTTAGGGCTTGTTCTGCCTCTTATAGGGCTCAGTCTCTATACTATGCCCCCTTAACACACTCACCCTTCTTAGCATACTGTCCCCTCCTGGCTGTGACCGTACACTCTCCCCCCATGGCACTCCCCTACACTACTCAGTCTTTATTCTGTGCCCCTTACACTTATCTCCTCCCATACTGCCTCCTTCACTATTCCGCTCAATAGTCTCCTTACAGTTTCCCCATTAATCCTCATACTGTCTCCATACTATGTATGCACCTATCCCCCCACTCACCATATTGTGTCTGCACCCATCCTCTACCTCGCTCTCCATACTGTGTCCGCACACATTCCCCCTTCAGTCCCCATACTGCTTCCGCACCCATCCTCCAAATTCTGTGTCTACACCAATACCCTCCACTCACTATACTGTGTCTGCACCCTTCCCCCATACTGTTTCCTCATACATGCACCCTTCTCCCCCCTTGCTCCCCATACTGTGTCTTCAGATTTCTCCCGATCCCCATATTATGTCTGCACCTGTCCCTTTTTTGCTCCCCAAACTTGTGCCCTCAAATCTTCCTCATCCTCATTACACAACTTCTCCACTTTCCCCTCATTACACTAAATCTTCCTCCCCGTTACCCTAATTCTACCCCCTAAATCTTCGGTGTCTTCAGCTCCCCTGGAGCACTTACCATCAATGTTGGTCGCGCCTCTGCAGAGTTGGCGAGTGAGTGACATGACCTGATTACGCTGCTGATCTCACAGCTGACTCAGAGAACGTCTGACTCCCAGTTTGGGGGGTGGTAAAATGCAGCCTGATGGCGCCCCCCTGCCATAAAGCTATGTGCACATGGAGGTTTTAGAGAAGTTTTTGGGCAAAAACTGAGCATGAACTCTGTCTATGTGC
Source organism: Oophaga pumilio (assembly GCA_009801035.1). Taxonomy (NCBI): domain Eukaryota; kingdom Metazoa; phylum Chordata; class Amphibia; order Anura; family Dendrobatidae; genus Oophaga; species Oophaga pumilio. Next base: position 71,470 of record VIAB01005682.1, read on the forward strand.
ACACGACGTCTTTTAAACTCAGGAGAAATCAGTCAGAAGACGTTTCTGGAAACTCTGGAGCTTTTTCCCTGAAGCATCTTTTGTGTCATTTTTTGAGCATTTTTTCAATAGTTTTGGCTTCTGGCTTAAAAATAGTTTTTTTTTGCGGCGTCTTTTCTACTGTCATTTTTACAGTTGATTTTCTTTTCATTGAATAATGAAGAACTGATAAGGTTTTTTTTTAGTGTCCACTGTGCATAGGCAGTAGTAGGGACGTGGTTAGACTAGTCCTGCGGTGATGATCTCCTGCTTATAAAACACTGATTGTATTGAAAACAACAACACACAGCTTAATAAGTGACACATGGCCGGAATCAGGATCTCTGCCTCTACATTACACTTATTTGAGATTACATAACAAAAACCTGCTGACAGATTCCCTTTAAAGCATTTTTTCTATGTTGCGTCTTACATTATTCCTCTTCTTCCAGGAGCAATAATTTTTTTTTCTATTTTTGCATCAAGATATCCGACAATTCATCATACAGTGTACTGAAAAAACAGAAAAAAATCCAAGTGCGATGAAATGGTGGAAAAAAACAAAAACAAATAATGTAATATCTCCTTTGTGTTTTTTTGGTTTTTTTTTTGGGTTTTATTTTAATATCACTTATTGTGCGGTAATAATATGACCCGATAACGGGATTCCCAGATCACTGCGATTGCAAAGATACAGAAACTTACGTAGATTTTATTTTTATTTTTTAGTGGCTTAGACACATTTCTGACCTTCCTGTGATGGAGGTGTAGGAGGTTTATTTTTTATTTTTGCACGCCATTTTTCTTTTCCTAGAGCTTGAGCAGTAAATCAGTATTTCAGCACTATATGGGGGTATGTGAGTGCTATATGTTCACAAGCGACTATGACCCCGATTCCAACTCCAGTCTTGATGAGGGGACATATAACTATTGATGAGGGAACATATAACTATTGATGAGGGGACATATAACTATTGATGAGGGGACATGCTGGAGTCAGAGGCGTCTGATTCATTCAGAGACGAACACTCTCAAGAAATCAGGTGCATCTTAAAAGTGGGGTGCGCCTCCATGCACCTGCGTAAGGAATGCCGCGGCTTTTCTCGAACTTGCAGGTCGTCATCCCTCCCGTACCCCACCCCAGCTCCATCCATTCTGCTCGGTGAATCGGGGCCCGTCAGTCAGTATTTGAAGCTGTATTTAAGCAATATATTAAGTATTTGTGCAGTATCAGGGGGTAGTAGAAATATATCACCATTTGAGCACTGTATGGTGGTATTTGAACATCATTACGTGTCAGTATTTCAGCATAATATGGCGGCATTTGAGAACTATGTTTAGTATTTGAGGATAAATGTCTGCATTTGAGCAGTATTCGACAGTATTTCTGCACCATATGTCAGTGTGTGAGCGCTATAAGGTTGTATTTGAACACTATATGGCGGTATCGGTCGGTGCACAATATGTCGGCATTTGAGCACTGTGTCAGAACACTATATTATTTTTTTTAGCTCTGTATATTTGTTAATACTGTTCAGCATTGAATGGAAGTTCTACGTGGCCCCCATGTGCGGCACTGATATTTGGGCACTATGTTGCGTGGCTGTTAGAATTAGGTAACGTCTGGTATGATTATTTCTTGTCTTATTGTTCTGAACCGTATTTATGCATATATGCTTCGTAAAGTGCCCATACCATGTACATTGGACATTACCTTTCTGAATCCTGCTCATACAGGTATTTTATTTATAACCAGGTTTTTAAATACATCAGACAGGGATTACACACATTAGTCAGGGACTGCACTGATACGGGTATACCTTGGCGTTTGGTAGAGCGTCTTAATATACATTTTTTGCAAAAAACATTAACCAAATACCCTTTTTTTTTCCATTTTTTTTATTGGCACTTGCCGTTTACTGTTATATTCTTTCTGCAACAGAGTATTTTTGGTTTTACTGTGCTTTTTTCGTGTTTTTAGTATATACCGTATATGTATATGCACCTGGTACACTGCCCCAAATTGTTGCTTATGGGGGTGAAGCCTGACGCCCACCACATTATTATGAGGATGCTACATGTCCACCTAATTACAGGTCTGCAGAGACACGGCGATATCCATATAAAATCCAACCAGATCCATGTGTCCCTTATGACACGAACATGTGGAAATCTACAACATTCCTCCGTCTATAAACATGAGTTGATGAGATGAGCAGTAATTTCTGGATTTCTGCAGGGTGGAGGCTCCTGGTACAATTTTTTCAATAAATATGCTGCACCCTTATAGGCGCCTCTACCCCACGTATCATTCAGGCAGACCCTACTTAAATCAGAAACAAAAATACACGTGCTGCAACTATTAATTCCAGATGAACCGGACGTCGGAAAGACTTCTATAATTTAGTCATGGCTTAAAGCTCCTTTTTGTAGCCGTCTCAAAATGTTGCACAAAACGCAGGCTTCATTTAGGGGATTAAGGCTTAAAATACGCTAAGTACATGTTCACCGAACACAAGCTTCATTAATGGGAAGTTGAGGTTAAAAATACAAAACATAGCCTCTCCAACAGGTTTCACCTAATACCGGCTTCATCAGGGGAAGCCGAAGCTAAAAATATCTTAAATAGTCTCTTCAACTCGTTTCGCCAAAGCCCAACGTTATCAAGGAAAGTTAAGGCTTAAAATACACTAAAAAGCTTATTCAACATGTTTCACCTAACTACAGCTTCATCAGGGAAAGTTGAGGCTTAAAATACAATAAATAACCTCTCCAAAATGTTTTTATCAAACCCCAGCTTCATCAGGCATAAAATACAATAAATAGCATCTTCAACATGTTTCATTGAAGACCAGCTTCATAAAGAAAAGTTAAGGCTTTATAAAATAGACTAAACCTTTTCAACATGTTTTACCTAACATCAGTTTCATCATGAAAAGTTGGGGATTAAAATACAATAAATAGCTTCGCCAATATGTTTCACCTAAAACCAGCTTCACCAGGGCAAATTGAGGCTCAAAATACAATAAATAGACTCTCCAATATGTTTCACCAAACACCTGCTTCATCAAGGGTGGTTGACGTTTAACTCTCCTGATGAAGCTGGTATCTGGTGAAACATATTGGGGATGTTATTGAGTGTAATTTAACTTTGGTTTTGTGTCTCAATGGTGTTATTCATAGGGCTATACCAACAAATAAAAGAGCTGATAGAGTAAAACAGCAGCGATGCTGGATGTATTTTTAAATACATGCTGATTCTATTTTTTGATCAATACAGCTATACAATCGCTTTCCTGAAATTTTAAAAACAATTCATATGGTTTACTAAGATTAACAAAAGATAAGATTTTGTTAATGATCTGGAAATACGTGGATTTGCTGTCCAATTTGGGCATAAAAGAATAAATAAACTCAATAAATGTGAACCCAATACTTTATACCCCATAATACTTCACATTGTGAACTGTATACTAATCACAAAATGTTTTCAGAGCCCGGATATGAGAGTGGCTATGCCCAAATGGAGAAAGAAATACAGTTTTATTATTCTACATTAGCCAAAGATAACACAAGGAAACACAAAATGCAGTTTATAAATGAAGGTCTTTATTATTAAGTGAAAAAGAAATCCAAACCTACAGGGCCCTGTGTGAGAAAGTGATTGCCCCCTAAACCTAATAACTGGTTGGGCCGCCATTAGCAGAAACAACTGCAATTAAGTGTTTGCGATAACTGGCAACGAGTCTGTTACAACGCTCTTAATTTTGTTTTTCTTAAGCCATTCAGAGGTGGACTTGCTGGTGTGTTTTGGATCATTGTCCTGCTGCATAACCCAAGTGCGCTTCAGCTTGAGGTCACGAACAGTTGGCCAGGCATTCTTCTTCAGGAGTTTTTGGTAGATGGCAGAATTCATGGTTCCATTTACACACAGCAAGTCTTCCAGGTCCTGAAGCAGAAAAGCAACCCTAGACCATCACACTACCACCACCATATTTTACTGTTGGTATGATGTTCCTTTTCTGAAATGCTGTGTTACTTCTACGCCAGATGTAATGGGGCGTACACCTTCCAAAAAGATCAACTATTGTCTCATCAGCCCACAGAGTATTCTCCCAAATGTCTTGGGGATCAAGATGTTTTCTGGCAAAACTGAGAGGAGCCTTTATGTTCTTATTGCTCAGCAGTGGTTTTCATCTTGGACCTCTGCCATGCATGCCATTTTTGCCCAGTCTCTTTCTTATGGTGGAGTCATGAACAGTGACCTTAACTGAGGTGAGTGAGACCTTCAGTTCTTTGGATGTTGTCGTGGGGTCTTTTGTGACCTCTTGGATGAGTCGTCGCTGCGCTCTTGGAGTAATTTTGGTCGGCCGGCCACTCCTGGGAAGGTTCACCACTGTTCCAGGTTTTCGCCATTTGTGGATAATGGTTCTCACTGTGGTTTTCTGGAGTCTCAAAGCTTTAGAAATGGCTTTATAACCTTTTCCAGACTGATAGATCACAATTACCCTATTTTTTGGACTATAAGAAGCACTTTTTTCCTTCAAAAATTTGGAGGAAAATGGGGGTGCGGCTTATAGTCCGGATGTACCTGCTGTGGCTGTGAATGGTGGATTGGGGAGCGGAAGCAGTGGACGAGCGGGTCATAGGAGGCAGAAGCCGGCTTTTGCGGCTAACCCCTGTGCCCGCTGTTAAAGAGAATGAATATTCACTGCTCCCCACACCCATGGGAGTGGACAGCAGTGAATATTCATTCTCTTTAGTAGCGGGTACATGTGATCGCTCGGCTGCTGCAGTAAGCCTGCGGCTATGGCTAACAGTGTGCCTGCTATTAACGATAAATTAATATTCACAGCTCCACATGCCCATAGTCTCATGCATGGAGAGCAGTGAGTATTCCGGCAGCTCAGTTTGTAAGCAACGCATGACGTCACTGCCATGCGCTTCTTATAAGCATAAATCAGCTGCTGGCATCACAACATGAGGCTGTGAGGGAGTGCAGAGAAGGTAAGTAGAATGATTTATTTTTTTGTTTTATGTTTTTATGATGGGGGCCATGCATACAAGGATGGGGATGAAGGGACCATGTCTGCCAGGATGGTGATGAGGAGGCCATGTATACCTGGATTGGGGACATATCTATACCTGGATGGGGATATTAGTACAGAATTGACCACATTTTTTGCTTCAGTTTTTTTTACTATTTTCCTCCTCTAAAACCAAGGTGCGTCTTATAGTCCAAAAAATACGTTATTCTCATTTGTCCTAGAATTTCTTTGGATAGCGGCATGATCTCTAGCTTTTGAGGATCTTTTGGTCTACTTGACCTTGTCAGGCAGGTCCTATTTAAGTGATTTCTTGATTGAGAACAGGTGTGGCAGTAATCAAGCCTGGGTGTGACTAGGGAATTTGAACTCAGCTTCCCAAAAATGTAATAAACAACAGTTAATTTATGTTTTAAGGGGGGGCAATCACTTTTTCACACAGGGCCCTGCAGGTTTGGATTTCTTTTTCCCTTAAGCATTTAAAAACTGCATTTTGGGACTGCTTTTGTTATTTTTGTCTAATATTTACAATTGTTGATCTGAAACATTTAAGTGTGACAAACATACAAAAGAATAGGAAATCAGGAAGGAGCAAACACTTTTCACACAACTGTATTTAGAAATATATATATTCATAACGGAGACCACAAATTTCCCATATGATATAGCGGATTATTGTAACATCCCTGTATGACTGCTGTATGCTCTTTAATGATTGGCATTAGGAAAGCGCCATTAGTAATAAGGACATTATTGATATTTTATGATGGTAATTAGTCTGTAATTTAAGTAATATAAATAATTAATACAGACCGATAATAGTTCTGAAGACATATAAAAATTTAAAATAAGCAAATAAAACTCATTATTCTCCTATGATTTCCTGTAAGGCTTAGATGTAAGCCCGGAGGATTTAAGTTTATCCCCGAGGACATAGAGAGATCCTAGTGACAGTTAATGAAAACAATAGGCTTTACCGATCTAACACTATTAAGTATAAATTACATTATTAGACAAATTAATGGCAAACAACGACTGTACAGCAGCTGAGTAGATGTATACACCTTCAGGAGCATTTTTTTTTACTTACATCCATATATGTTTGGGTAAAAGTTATTTTTACAAAAGAGTTTTATTACAAGTTTTTGGAGCATTTGGTTTCTGCATCCTCTCTGTATCAGTGTACATAGCAGACTACAGAATGAGTTACTAGCAGGACTACCCTCTAAACAGAGCGACCATGTTTAGTTAGCTTCAAAATAATTTTTACAATAGCGTTTCATTAAAAATTATTGAGCGTTTGCCTTCTGTATATATGTATCACTATACTTAGCCAACTGCAGAATAAGCTACAAGTGGAACAACGCCTTTATGCAGGGTAACCGTGTATACTTAACTAAAACAAATCATTTTTACAGTTTCATTAAAAATGATGCAGCATTTGTGTTCTGCATCCTTTATGTATCACTGTACATAGCAGACTGCAGAATGAGTTACAAGTAGGACAACTCCTTTAAGTAGGATGACCATGTTTATTTTGCTAAAAGAAATAATTTTGACAATAGAGTTTCTTTAAAAATGATGGAGTAGTTATGTTCTACATCTTCCATGAATCACTGTGCAGCTCTGGCAAAAATTAAGAGACCCCTGCACAGTTTTATAAAA
>VIAB01005683.1:3951-22427 GCA_009801035.1 Oophaga pumilio
TTTTTAGATATCGAGCAGTATCGCTCAACACTAATAATGACCCACAACATAGCCCTCCAAACAGTATAATGGCATCCACAATGTACTCATTAATTTAAAAAAAAAAAAAATGTCTCCTCTTTACCCCACTGCTCCGGTCTCTGCTGCGTGTGGTCTGAAGTTGTGAACAGCTCTGCACAACAGACGCGATATAGTGACATTATTGCTCCTGCTGCACTGAGATGTCATCGCTCAGACTCAAAGGGTGAATGATAAAGGAGGGAGATGACGGCTCCCTGTTCCATCATTGATGTCGACTGTATATGCATCCAGGATGCTGATACAGTTGAAAGTGTGATGCTGGGCGGGGGACCCAGTGCCAGGGCTTGCTTCAGGTCCCCGCAGACTCACAAGCCCCATGGCGGCCGTGTAGTCTGCCTGTTATGAATGTGCTAGAGATGGTTTCTGAGCAGAGGCTCCCTCTGGTGGTTACTGACAGTACTGAACCTTTCAGCGAGGAATGGCAATCTGGGATCGCTGACTGGTCTGATATAAGGGAGGTTCCCTCCCATGATGGTTGCCGGTGATCAATTGTTCTTGTCTCAGTTGTGGTTCCTGGTTCATTTGGAAGTTTGCTGAGTCTTGCCTGCATCTTCTGCTTTCAGATAAGATATTTTCTGCTTTTATTTTTGTGCTTGCTTTTTGCATAGTTCTCTGCACTTTTGTGGAGGTCAGCCAGGTCCCCTTCTGGGGCCTGTACTCCTCTCAGTTTATCTGTAGCCACTGTTATTTGTTCATTTGTTTTTTCCTGTTTTTTCAGTGGCTGCGGCTTAGTTTTGTTACACCAGAGTTCTGATTTAGGTGGATGAGATCGCGTGATCTCAGGTGTTTTTGCAATCAGAAGAGTTGGTATTTTTTAGGGTTTTTTTTTGGATTGCAGTAAGAATCCTTTCTAGACAGATTGGGCCCCAGCGTTTGCGCATTCTATTTTCTGTCTGTGTCCGTGCTTCTTCTTGTCTAATCGCCATTACATGTTTGGGGGCTTCCTATTTTCTTTGGGGATCTGCTCCGGGGCAGATAGCTTTCCTCTTTCTGCCTTTAGGTGTAGTTATCTCTCAGGCTGTGACGAGGCGTCTAGGATCAAAGTAGGAACGATCCACGGCTACCTCTAGTTGTGTGGTTAGTTCAGGTTACTGCAATCCAATAGGTTCCAGCCTCTCTGGTGTATTGCCGTTTTTGTTTTTTCTCCTCAGCTACCTAAACATAACATCTGCCCCTATTATAGCAGCCCACTAATGTGTCAATAAGTTATTTTGTGTCCTTAGCTGCAGACTTTATTCAACAATTTACCAGTAAGAAGCAACATGAAGACAAAGTGGATAGAAATTAGAGACTATACTAAGAAGGCTTACAAGTGCACTTTGACCTAGTAAGCAGTTGCAGTACCATGAATGCTTTTATCTCCATTTAGTATGAAAATCCATAATATATCAGAAACATTGTTTATGTACATAGTCTATAAAAATTAAAGTAACAGCTACTGTAATTTGACAGATCATACAGGTGCAATTAACATTATTTATAGTGGCTGATATAGGGTTCATTGGTGTCAGGACTCAGGGGATCTGGGACTGAAGTACATGCAATTGAATGCTATGGTAGAGCAAAAAGCCTTTATCTGTTTGCCTCACCATTCATACTGTTATAAGTGCTGGAAGAGAGAAAAGTATTGTAAATAGAGGTGATGACATTATTGCCAGCGAGACTGATTTGTCCGGGTGAATGACCGAAAAACATGCTTTTAACATCTTCAGTCAGAGGACACTGTAAATAAATAGATTACTTTGGTTACAATGCCATTTATTACATTGCAGATTTTGACCCAATGTTTACAACGAAATACTGAAAAGACAACTAAATCAGAAATTGTAAATACAATGATAATAATATTACCCTTTTGTTTTATATTGCTTTAGTTTGAACACAAATTAGCAGCAGTTCACAATCAAGGGAAGCATATTAAAGCAAAACAAAAAAGTAATGAAAATAATAGAACATAAATTATAATAAAAGGGCAAGAGAAATGAACTTAATTGTTCAATTTACAAAGTAGAGTAGAAAGTCATGGAGAACGCTACACACAAAAGTTATAGATTAAGCTAAAGACATCAATTCCAAGTAACATATTAGGTTTCTCTGTTTCAAGCGATGGCTGTGCATTTTCCATCCATAGGCAGTAAAGTACAAATATTCCAATACACTGCATTTAAAAATGAAAAAAATCAATGTTAAATTGTATTAATAAAATAAAATAAAAAAAAAATAGACATTATTTAAAATATAAAGGAAACTAAACACACATATATTACAAAAATTAATTGTGGGCCCTAGTTCCATTAGGGTTTTCTCCGCCTCCTACCTGAGTTTCTGCACCCCCCTCGTCAACCTCATCCTCAATCTCCGAATTGTCACCTGTGAGCATGAGTGGGCATGGATGTCTGACATTTGTGAGGTTATACAAAATCAACCAAGATGATGAGTGGCGATGACGCCTTAATCAGCGTAACCATCCTGCTCCTGTGTCTACTCAAACGCTCGCTGCTCACAATTGAAGAGGAAGCTTTGCGTTTGAACTAGGTGGAGAAGGAGGAAGAAAGTACACTTTGTACACATTGAGGGGAGAAGTTGAAGGAATGGTGTATCTCTCCTCCTCTTCATCAACAGCTGGTTCGTTTATAATGTAATAGTCTCTGTGCAGTTTTTGGACCAGCATGTGGCAGTCCTGGATGGACGGCCAAGTCTTGGAAGACTTCTGATGGTCCCAAACTTCTTCCATTTAAAGATAATGGAGGCCACTGTGCTCTTAGGAACCTTGAGTACTGCAGAAAATGTTTTGCAACCTTGGCCAGATCTGTGCCTTGCCACAATTCTGTCTCTGAGCTCCTTGGCCAGTTCCTTTGACCTCATGATTGTCATTTGGTCTGACATGCACTGTAAGCTGTGAGGTCGTAAATAGACAGGTGTGTGCCTTTGCAATCAAGTCCTATCAGTTTAATTAAACACAGCTGGACTCCAATGAAGGAGTAGAACCATCTCAAGGAGGATCACAAGGAAATGGACAGCATGCGACTTAAATATGAGTGTCTGAGCAAAGGGTCTGTATACTTATGACCATGTGATATTTCAGTTTTTTTTTTTAATAAATTTGCAAAAATTTCTACACTTGCTTTTTTTCTCAGTCAAGATGGGGTGCAGAGTGTACATTAATGAGAAAAAAATAAACTTTTTGAATTTACCAAATGGCTGCAATGAAACAAAGAGTGAAAAATTTTAAGAGGTCTGAATACTTTCCGTACCCACTGTATATCAAGCGTGTATATTTGCAAAAGAAATCTTACACTATAAAATTCAAGACACAAGCCATGCATGTAGCAATGGTTATTTTGCCTGACCATAAGGCAGCCATTTGGAATGTTCCAGGCTTTGTAAATCACCACAATTCCAAATTGCAGTTCACAGGGAGCAAGCCAATGGGCAAGTTGCCTTTTGATGAACAGCAGCAACTCATTCACAGTGTGACTTTTTTCCCTCCAAGCTTTCAAGCTGTAAGGGTATGGTTCCACGGTCCGGAACCACAGCGCTTTGGATGGAGCGGAAAGTCCGCTCCGCCCAAAGCCCCACCCCCTTCTGAACGCGTGGTGAATCCGGATGTGCTCATTGAACACATCCGAAATCACCGTAGCGCTACATAGGCCTGTGTTATTTCCCTTGCGGCGACGGAGAGTCCCCGCAAGGGAAAAGGACATGCTGCGATCTGAAAAGACGCACTGCATGTCCGTTAAAGCAGGTCTGCCGCCTGTATGTTTTTACGCATAGTGGAGACGGGATTTCTTGAAATCCTCTCCACTATGCTGTAACATCTGGACGCTGCGTGTTTGACGCTGCGCCAGTACACAGCGTCAAATACGCAACATTTACTGACCGTGGAAACACACACTCAAACTGACTGCCAACACTTTGCCTTGTATGAGCGAAAAGGAAGAGGAAGCCGTGTGTAATCAACGATGTGCCCTATGCTTGTTGGGAATGAAGTCATGTCAATTGAGTAGGAGGTATAGGAGGTATAGGAAGAGACAGATAATATCAGTGAATATCAGTGGAAATAGATTTAGCTCCCAGTCTTGGAAACCTTACCATCTGTCCCAGGTGTGGCAGTACATTGCTATCACTAAAAAATTCACCCAGGGAGCTGGCCATAGTTGCTTCTCCAGGTATCTATAGTGCAGTGCACATTTGAGCTCAAAAACAAGTCCAGAGAGTGGCTTGCTTACTCCTACATGTGAAAACAGAGAGCGGACATTCCTTTCTGTGAGAAAGAATGTCTGCCAGGTATCTTACAGCGAGGCTTATAGCAAGCCATCATTTGTCTAAAGAATGGATAGATGGATGAAGAATGAGTAGATGTACTTGTGAGTACACAGTAGAGGAGCATGACAATGATTTATCTGCTAGATTTCTAAAAATTAACCTGGATAAAACAGAAATAATCATCTTTCCACCGTCTCACTCAACCACCCAAACAGACTTATCCATCAAAGCCAATAGCTTCCCACTCTCCCCAGTCCCGCAAGCTCGCTGATTGGGGTAATCCTTGACTCTGATCTCTGCTTCAAACCACACATTCAAGCCCTTTCCACTTCCAAGATCTCTTTACCTACTCCCCTCTTATCTCCTCTTCCCACAAATGCATACTAGATTTTTCCCGTGCATCCCCCCTACTCTGAAACCCTCTATCTCAACATATCAGACTCTCGCCTACCATGGAAACCTTCAAAAGGAACCTGAAAACCTACCTCTTCCGACAAGCCCATAGTCTACTGTAACTCCCAATCCACCATACCACTGCATGACTAGCTCTACCATTACCTTCTGTTTTCTTACCCATCCTTTGTAGATTGTGAGCCCTCGCGAGCAGGGTTCTCTATCCTCCTGTATCAGTTGGTGACTTTTTGTTCAAGATTATTGTATTTGTTTTTGTTATGTATAGTGATGAGTGAATTTATTCAAAAAACGATAGCCAAACATAAACTCGGCACAAATATGACACATTCGGATTCGTGAAACACAATCGGTAACATTCGGTAAAAAGTGCGGCAAAATATTTACGTTGCCACCAACACATTTTCAGCACTTTGGCTACGATAATTGTGGTTTATCATGAGCGTGATTTTTTCTAACTTTATGTGTGCACATTGGAGTTAGCCAATAAGGGCGCAGGAAACATCCACAATGTCCTGACACAACGGCTTGTGTCATTGGCTGTTGAAATCACGTGTCACTCTCTATATAAAGAACGGACATCTTGTTTTAGCACCATTTTGACACTGTAACAGCACAGAGAGGCTGCTCCTGACACTGGCACTGTTAGTAGCAAGATTTTGGGTAGTTTTTTACTCAAATAGCTTAGCTAGGTAGTGTCCTTCGTGGCTGTGAAATCGATCTTCCAGCAATATATATATATTTTTTGCCATTACTTAGGTCCACAGACAAAGACAGCAGGGCACATGTCATACCAGTGTGTTGTGCACTGCTTCTATTGTGCTCCATGCGTGAGTAGACCACACAAAATTTACTTTTGTATTGTGAATAGAACACACTGTCAATCCAGTAGTCAGCACTATTTCGAATCATAACTAAGCGGGTAACAATGATGTTGCAGATAGTGCTGCTATAAGGTGCTCATGAGTCGGTCTCTTTCATGAGGTCCAAATCCACAGTGTGTTGGTGGCTGGATAACACTCAAGCTTTCTTCCTCCATCCCCTAGTGACAACCAAAGACAACATAGAGGGAATCATTATCATCTTCATATCCTAAATGTTGGATGTCCTTCACCTCTTCCTTCTTGTCCTTTTCATTGACCTTCTGCATTTGTTCCTACCATGGCAACTGCCTGGGAGACAACAGACCTGAACTTATAGATATTATTAACTCTAAAGGAATCCTCCTCTGCTTCCTTATCTTCCCCAGGAAAAACACCACTACCTCCTTACCCTGACTATTTAAAGTGTGCTCCAGCATGTACATGACAGTAATTGTGATGCTGATGATGGCATTGTAACCACTAACCATCTTAGTAGCCATTAAAAAAGTGCAGAAGGGTGCAGAGGTCCTTCATCTGTGTCCACTACGCAAGTGTGAATTGCACCTCATCCGTACTGCATTGTGCCAGGCTATGAAAAATGTCATACTGCACCAGGTCTCGGAGCTAATACATGTGCAGAGTTTAATTCCATGGTGAGGTCACATCGCATATCAACCGGTTAACCATTAGTCCGAAAGATCTCTATGCCAACTGAAGGGAATGGTGGAAGTGAATCCAGGCTGGGATAGTGGTGGAGGAATTGCCATACCATCAGGTTGAGGATGCGAGCTGTGCCAGGAACGTGTGTAAGGTTGGCCCGGCGTAGGGCCACCACCAGGTTTGCACTGTTATCGCACACGGCCTTTCTTAGCTCCAGGTTGAGAGTAGACAGCCATTGCACAAACTCGGCATGGATAGCTATTCACAACTCTTGATCTGTATGCCTGCAATCTCCAAGGCATATTAATGTAAACACTGCCTGATTGTGGTGAGCCCTGGCTGCGCAGTACAGAGGTAGGGGGGATTGTCTCTGCAGTGTTGGAACATGTGTTTGATTAAGGCAGAGGTTGAGGGCGCAGGTGGAGACCTTAGAGGAGGTGGAGGAGGCAGAATCACTGGGGGAACTGAGGTTTGTTCCGCAAGCTGTGGGGATTCCAAGACTTGGAGTCTAGTGACACCTTGATATCTACTGCTTTAGTTCTCCATCCCTTGGTGTGTACTAGTTTAGTTCTCCAACCCAAGCTGTTTAGTAGTTTATCTCTCCAACACCTGTTGTCTGTTAGTTTAGTTCTCCATGTTTTTGTGTGTATTTCTTTCCTTCTGCAACCATAGCTGTTTAGTAGTTTAGCTATCCAACTTATGAGGTGTAGTGGTTTTATTTTTCTATCCCCAAGCGCCCTGCAAGCCTTGGGGATTGCAAGACTTGTGTGGCAGAGCCTTCCCTGACTGCCCCCACAGTCACCAGAGTCACCCAGTGCCTAGTCATCGAGATGTAACTCCCCTGTCCATGTTCGTCTAGGTGTCAGTGTTGAAATGCACCCTAGCAGACATGGAATTTTTCAGGGAACGGGTGATGTTGTCTGCGACTTATTGCTGTAGCGCAGGGCACATTTTTCTTAGAGAAGTAATGGTGACTGGGCAACTGGTACTGGGGGTCTGCAACGGCCATCAGCTTTTGGAAACCGTCTGTATCCACAAGGCGGAAAGGCTGCATTTCCGTGACCAACAGATTGGAGTGACCATGCAATAATCACACAGATCACAGGCTGTGAGTCATGAAGAAACAAGCGCTGTGATCTTTGTATATAGCTCTCTGCTGGCCCTTATCGTCCAGACAATGACACCATTGGGCGACAATCATCCGAGGAGGCCACAGGCTGTTTACAATAATTAGTTCTATGACAAGTAATAGTGAGCATATCCCCCTGTACAATCACTACTAACTCAATGATAACCCTACACTCCTCACTGCCAACAACAATCCTGTTTTTAATCAAATAAATAAATACAGGCTGATTGGACACCATTCTTCTTTTGAGGTTCACACCATCAGGGTGTTCCATCCCCTCTCCCTCAGAGTAGCAGTTATATACCATCCCCCAGGCTGACCCACCCATTTCTTTGACCACTTTTATGTGTTGCTGTCACACTTCATGTCCTCAGAATTGCCAACCCTTATCCTGGGAGACTTCACCAGCCCCACCTCCCCAACTGCATCCCAGCTTCTAATTCTAGCCATTTCTCATGGCCTCTCACAACTTTCAACCTCTAACACATACAAAAATGGTAACACCCCTGATCTGGTCTTTGTTTGGCTCAGTTCAGTCTCCTACATAGATAACTCACCTGTTACCCTTTGCCCCCCTCATGAAATTAGGAATATAACTACAACTTAGTCATTTTTAGGCACTCAATAAAAACACATCTGTTTAAGGTGGCACATTCCCTAATGAAAGTCCTTTTTATATAAATATATAGAGCGTATTCTCTACTTCTCTTTGAAGAAATGACTAAGTATGGAATGGACAAGGCAACTGTTAGGTGGATTCATAATTGGCTTAGTGATCGGACCCAAAGAGTGGTCATAAATGGCTGCACATCCAGTTGGCAGAATGTCTCAAGTGGGGTACCACAGGGCTCTGTCTTGGGCCCTGTATTGTTCAACATATTTATCAATGATTTAGATGAAGGAATTGAGGGTAAACTGATCAAATTTGCTGATGACACAAAGCTAGGAGGGATAGCTAATACTAGAGAAGAGAGAGATAGGATTCAAAAAGATATAAATAAACTGGAGCAGTGGGCAGCAACTGACAGAATGGTTTTTAACAGGGAAAAATGAAAAGTCCTACATCTGCGCAATAAAAATGAAAAAAGCATATACAGAATGGGAGGAATAGGGCTAAGCAACAGCACATGTGAAAAAGACTTGTGTATACTAATAGATCACAGACTGAACATGAGTCAACAGTGTGATGCAGCAACAAAAAATGCAAATACAATTTGGGATGTATTAACATAAGCATACAGTCTAGATCACGTGAAGTCATTACCCCCCTCTACTACTCTTTGGTCAGACCTCATCTGGAATACTGTGTCCAGTTTTGGGCACCGCATTTTAAAAAAGACATCAATAAACTGAAGCAAGTTCAGGGAAGACCGATCAAAATGATGACCGGTCTGCAAACCATGTCCTATGAGGAACGGTTGCAGGATTTGGGAATGTTTAGCTTGCAAAAAAGTAGACTGAGAGGAGACTTAATAGCTGTCTACAAATATCTCAATGGCAGTCACATTGTAGAAGGATCATCTTTATTCTCATTTGCACAAGGAAAGACTAGAAGCAATGGGATGAAACTGAATGGGAGGAGACACAGATTAGATATTAGAAAAAACTTTTTTACAGTTAGGGTGATCAATGAGTGGAACAGGCTGCCACGAGAGGTGGTGAGTTCTCATTCAATGGAAGTCTTCAAACAGACTCTGGACAGACATCTGTCTGGGATGATTTAGTGAATCCTGCTTTGAGCAGGGGGTTGGACCAGATGACCCAGTCCCTTCCAAATCTATCATTCTATGATCTGAACATAAGTCGCCATCGAACTCAACGATATCCAAAAGCCTCATGCAGCATTAATCTAAAATAGGTTGGACAATCATTGTAAATAAGCACCTGTAATTGGTGTCACTCTCACCTCATTGTAGATTGTAAGCTATGAAGAGCAGGTTCATCGTTATTTTTGCTTGAATTGTTTGATTATAATTGTTTATTATCTTAAACTTGGTAACTTTTGACTGTTTTATATGAACTGCTGACTCGTAAAACTATGCGTAATGTGTTTGTGATATATAAATAAAATAAAGGTTATTATTAGTAGATTGAAAATGGTGAAATTCAAGCTGTTAACTTTGCCATGTGTAGGAGTAAAGAATCTTTCACGTGATCACAACTGCACAAACGAGGGTTTGCTCCTGTGCCGACACAGGGTGGAGTAGGGTGAACACGACAAGCTGCTGTACTGTGAGAGGGGGCAGGCAGAGATGTTATGGTGGATTGAGAAAGATGGGATGTGTTTGGTATGTAAGATCAGTCAAAAACAGCAGGCATGCACACTTCCGTATCAGCTGACAGGCTCTCAGTCAACCTAACTGTAGGGGGTAAACAAGTGGAGGTTCTATGGACAGAGACCTGTGTGACAACACTTGCCACGGTGAGGGAGGAGAAAGAATCAGAAGATGCGCTTGATGGGGTGGGCCGTGGTTGGCGAGGCCCACTAGTCTGCATTTTAGCACAGTGACATTCCCAGATTAACGCATGTTGATCGCTCATGTGCCTGTTCATGCATGTAGTACTCAAATTATTTATTTATTTTTTTTGCTCTGCTATGTGGTTTTTAAAAAAGTTCACAGATAACGTGATTTTTTAGATTTTTGAAAAAAAAAGACCTACAGAACCGCAAATGCTGCTGTCCACTACCAGAGTTGGGGGTCAGGATGCAGTAGTTGCCATGGTTGCATAACTCTGTGTCTACGTAACCTCCTCATCTTCCTCCTCCTCTGCTGAGCTACTCAGCTACATGCCTCTGGGTTTACACTTTTGATCTGTGGGCACCTCAGGTATCTGAGTCTCATCACGAATGGATCACCTTCACCCAACTGGGCTAACATCTGTTGACGAGGGTTTGGATTATGCTCGGACTCAACTTCATCCGGCCCTGGATCAAACGGAGAATAAAATTTGGCCATTGGTGCAGGTAATTTCCTCCTCTTGACTGTGAATCTTTGGAGTACACTTCCGATGCCCATGACACATAATATGTGAACAGATCTGCAGACTCAAACATCTGTGGTTCTGTGGAGGAAAGCAAGGGTAATTGGGGTGCCACCACTGAGGACTGTACTGTGTGTAATGTTAAGGTGGAGGAAGAGGAGCAGAGGCCATTTGATGCAGCGCTTGCCATCTGCTGGAGCACATGTTCGTTCTAGCCCTCATATACAAAGCGTACCGCTGTACAGCTGCCAAACAAAAGGGAGTGGAGTAGCCCATCCAGTAACAGAAGTTGTAAAAATGCTGCGCAATAGCTCACTGCAGCAAAACAAACAGACTTCTCATCCCTCATTTCATACCTGTCTCACAACTCTAAACAGCTATTCAGCATTTTCAATTCTCTACTCTGTCCACCAGCTCCCCCTTCCTCTCCTCTCATCTCAGCTGAAGACTGGCTCACCACCTGTGAACTTGACACAATAACGTCCCACCTCATTCCAAACCTTACCACAGTCTTCATCTCAAGCCTAACGCACCTCTTCAACCTGTCACTAACAATTGGTGTCTTCCCTCCTGATTGAATTATACCTCAATCACACCCATCCTCAAAAAGTCCACCCTTTACCTATCCTCTGTGTCTACCTATCGCCCCATATCATGGGGACAGAATAGAAACGTGTTATTGATGTATTTGAAATTCAGATCTGTATAACATTAACTATTATGGCATCAGAGGTGGTGGACCGAGCAGATTGCTGACTTGAGCTGATAATGTCGTTGTCAGAGAATACATCATAGTGCTGTGACTGAGATTAGTGATGGGACAGAAGCTTCATTATGCCACTCTGCTTCCTTTCCACTAATGAGCTTGCCAGAGTTTGCAAAGAAGGCCAAATGTGACTTGTATTTGGTACTACAACTGCCCAGTTTCTGCAAGCACTACCAGTGGTATTAGAGTTGCTGCTATTAGCAACCATATTATAATCCTTGATATTAAGATTTTTGCTATCACTCTGCCATGTTGGTCACCCGTACCATGTTTGAATTTAGCACATATTTTGGACACAAATATAACCTTTAATTTTGTTTATAAACTTTGCTAACAAATAGTGATGAGTAAGCATTAAAATGCTCGGGTGCTCGTTGCTCGGGTCAAGCAAATTGGAATGCTCAGGTGCTCGACCCGAGCAACGAGCCCAATGTAAGTCTATCGGGAACTCGAGCATTTTTGCCGCGGCCCCCCTGGAGGTCTTTTGAGGGTCTAAAAACTGCGGAAATCTATGGGAAAAGTGCTCAAATGACATGGGAACAGCATGGGGAAGACACCTGGAAGCATTCCTGACTCTCAGGTCACTGCTGTGAATAATGTTGCATTTTGAAATTTAGTGAAGAATATGTGTGTCTGTCTGCGGCTGCCTGCGTGTGTGTGCGGCTGTCTGCGTGTGTGTGCGGCTGTCTGCATGTGTGTGCGGCTGTTTGCGTGTGTGTGTGCGGGTGTCTGTGTGTGTGGTAACGCTACCACCGGTACTGTCGGTCACAGTGCTGAAGGATCATGCTGGCAGATGTCAGCGTGATTCCGCAGCTCACTGTGACCCGCAGCGGTACAGCAAGGCTTGGCTCGATGAGACTACTGCTCCCATCCGGCTATGTCTGGTATCACTGATAACTGTGACAACAGGTGCCGCTGATGGGAGAGTAGTATCATCTGCCAACACCTGTGCTCACATAATACATATTGATACATAATATATAAATATTCACATAGAAATAAAAACACATTATACTCACCGCACACCAAATCCCCAACGCCCTCGTCCCCTAGACATAACGTAAAATATTAAACCAACATATACTCCCTGTCCACCGTAGCCCAAAGTAATCCAGATTGTCCCACAGCGATCTCACATGCAGAACTGTCACATCGGGAGATGTGACCACTCTACCCGACCGGCGATACACTGACAGGAGATAATCGCCCCCGCGGTGTATCAGCTGATCGGTTCCGTGCTGTCACTTATGTGGGAAAGTTCTCACACAGCGGTACTACCGTAAAATGAGTGCACTGGAGTGATGAACTCTGGTGAACTCTCACGGCGGCTCAGTGATACACTGCAGGAGATATTACCTCCTGTCAGTGTATCACCTGAGGCAGGGTAGAGCGGTAGATGTGACTGTTCTACATGTGAAATCGTCGTGGGACAGTCGGTAAATGGACTACAGTAGACAGGGAGCTTTACATGTTGGTTTATTATTTTATTTTTGTTGCAGAAGATGAGGGAGTCGGGGATTAGGCGATGCAGTAAATATGGTTAATTAAGATTAATAAAGGACTTTATTCTGGCTGTTTCTCCATTGACCATATAACTACAAGATTAGTAATGGATAGGTGTCTTATAGACGCTTCTCCATTACTAAGCCGTGGGCTTGATGTCACCGGACAATACAAAGGTGACATCAACCCCACAAATATTAACCCACTTGCCACCACTACAGGGCAAGTGGGAAGAGCGAGGCTAAATGCCAGAATTGGCGCATCTATAAGATGTTTTTAGCCTGGAGGGGCAATATCCATGGCCCCTTCCCAGGCTAATAATATCAGCTCGCAGCTGTCTGCTAGCCTATGCTGGTTTGATTTTATAGGGGGACCCCATGTCATTTTTTTTCTTGGGTTCCCCTGTAAAAAGCCAATAAAGGCTAAGCAAACATCTGTGAGCTGATATTAATAGCCTGGGAACTTTAATGGCTATTGGCTCTTTCCCAGAATATTAAGATCAGCCCTCAGCTGTCGGCTTTACCTCTGCTGGTTATGAAAATTATGGTGGAGCCCACGCAATTTCTTTTTAAATGTTTTGAAAAATAAACGGATATTGCGTTTCACGCAGATTTCATGTGTGTGTGTGTCTTTATTTAAATCTTTATGTACTGTTTTACTAATGAGGGTATCTGGCTGACACTTGTTCATTACTAAACCTCGGGCTTGGTATTACATATATATATACTGCTCAAAAA
The DNA here is from genome assembly GCA_009801035.1 of Oophaga pumilio. Taxonomy (NCBI): domain Eukaryota; kingdom Metazoa; phylum Chordata; class Amphibia; order Anura; family Dendrobatidae; genus Oophaga; species Oophaga pumilio. The sequence goes on from VIAB01005683.1 coordinate 17,350, forward strand.
AATAAAGGGAACACTTAAACAACAGAATATAACTCCAAGTAAATCAAACTTCTGTGAAATCAAACTGTCCACTTAGGAAGCAACACTGATTGACAATCAATTTCACATGCTGTTGTGCAAATGGAATAGACAACAGATGGAAATTATTGGCAATTATCAAGACACACTCAATAAAGGAGTGGTTCTGCAGGTGGGGACCATAGACCACATCTCAGTACCAATGCTTTCTGGCTGATGTTTTGGTCAGTTTTGAATGTTGGTTGTGCTTTCACACTCGTGGTAGCATGAGATGGACTTTAAAACCCACACAAGTGGCTCAGGTAGTGCAGCTCATCCAGGATGGCACATCAATGCGAGCTGTGTCAAGAAGGTTTGCTTTGTCTGTCAGCGTAGTGTCTAGAGGCTGAAGGCGCTACCAGGAAACAGGCCAGTACACCAGGAGATGTGGAGGGGGCCATAGGAGGGCAACAACCTAGCAGCAGGACCGCTACCTCCGCCTTTGTGCAGGGAGGAACAGGAGGAGCACTCCCAAGGCCCTGCAAAATGACCTCCAGCAGGCCACAAATGTGCATGTGTCTGCACAAATGATTAGAATCCGACTTCATGAGGATGGTCTGAGTGCTCGACGTCTACAGATGGGGGTTGTGCTCACAGCCCAACACCGTGTAGGACGCTTGGCATTTGCCACAGAACACCAGGATTGGCAAATTCGCCACTGGCGCGCTGTGCTCTTCACAGATGAAAGGAGATTCACGCTGAGCTCATGTGAGAGACGTGACAGAGTCTGGAGACGCCGTGGAGAGCAATCTGCTGCCTGCAAAATCCTTCAGCATGACCGTTTTGGCAGTGGGTGAGTAATGGTGTGGGGTGGAATTTCTTTGGAGGGCCGCAAAGCCCTCCATGTGCTTGCCAGAGGTAGCCTGACTGCCATTAGGTACAGAGATGAGATCCTCAGACCCCTTGTAAGACCATGTGCTGGTGCGATTGGCCCTGGGTTCCTCCTAATGCAGGACAATGCCAGACCTCATGTGGCTGGAGTGTGTCAGCAGTTCCTGCAAGATGAAGGCAATGAAGCTGTGGACTGGCCCGCCCGTTCCCCAGACCTGAATCTGATTGAGCACATCTGGGACATCATGTCTCGCTCCATCCACCAATGCCAGGTTGCACCATAGACTGTCCAGTAGTTGGCGGATACTTTAGTCGAGGTCTGGGAGGAGATCCTCCAGGAGACCATCCGCCGCCTCATCAGGAGCATGCCAAGGTATTGTAGGGAGGTCATACAGGCACAGGGAGGTCATATAGGCACTTGGAGGCCACACACACTACTGAGCATCATTTTGACTTGTTTTAAGGATATTACATTCCACTTTAATTTTGTGTGTGACTCCAAATCCAGGCCTCCATTGGTTAATAAATTTGATTTCCATTGATGATTTTTGTACAGAACAAAGTATTCAATGAGAATAATTCATTCATTCAGATCTAGGATGTGTTATTTGAGTGTTCCCTTTATTTTTTGAGCAGTGTATATATACACACCTATTCTATGTGTATATATCTATTCTATCTATTCTATTCTAACCTGTCAGTGTGATTTTACTGTAGCCACATATGAATTGCAGGCTTTTCAAAGGACACCGGTGCATATTTCTCACAAGTCACACGAATGGTCCGTGTGGTGTGCTACTTTTTCTCACACCCATAGACTTGCAGAGCTGCCCCACAGATTAACAGTGGTCCGAGTGCTATGCGATGTTTTTCTCGCATAGCACTCGTCCGTATTCCTCTCTAGTGTGACCCCAGCTTGAGCCAGAGACTGTCTGCTGTGCTTTGTATTGAATGACGACCTACCTTTGACTACCAGCAGAAAGCAGAGGTGGATAGGAAAAGGGTAACTAGTCTCAGCAATCTTAAAACAAAGCAGCCACAAGCTGCAATCGTATGGCAGTGACCACGGGGTTAGTGACGCCACTTAGCTAGAAGTAGTATGTTCAGACATGGATGTGACACTTTAACTAAGGACATAGCTCTCTGATGTCATCAGTTGTTGATGGTTGTTATACTACATTATAATAAAATCTGAGAATTTTTTACCCAATTTTCTATATTTATCCAAATTTCTATACTTTACTGGAATTTTCAATATCTTTGCTACTAGTGGTACAGACCTGTAACAGTTATCTCCTGCCCTTACATAGGGCAATACATTACACTGACAAGTTTGAATTAAGTGGTCTGTCTTGGGTCTATAGAGGATCTGTATTGTGATCTGTATTTCTTCTGGGATATATAGGCAGTGGCGGATTAAGAATAGCCAGGGCCCTGTGCAGTTTAGAAAGCGTGCCTCCCTAGGTACCCAATGTATCACGTGACATGTCACTTGATCCCCTTTGATAGATCATGTGATAGGTCATGTGAGTAACACACAGGTGCTCTGGTGCACATCTATACATGAAAGAAGACAGAGATAGCGAAGTGCTAATTTTTCCCTTATGTACAGCACTATGAAAAACATAGCGCTATAAAAATTAGAGCAGGGGTGGGAGATTAATTTTCCCAAGGGGCCACATAAGAGACTGTGACTGTTGTCGAGGTCGAACCAATAAGCTGAAATTAATTCTGCTCAATATTAATATCAACATCTTAATTATTTTTTATATTAATTATATGACTGAATATTGAGCACAATTAAGTATGCTGACATCCCCCCACACACACAATTTGAGCCCCCACATAGCCTCCTCAATCAACAACCAGAGCGATCATGGGGCCCTTATACATGTAAACAATAACTTTAAAAAAACTTAAAAAAATGTCTTAAGTTAGTTTAAACCCTTCCTGACATGCGCCGTACATGTTAGGCACTGCGGGAGCTGCGTTTCCACAAAAAACAGTACATATACGGTGTCGAGATCGCAAGGGCTCACGTTGAACGCCACTGCGACCGGGTGCTGGTGTCAGGTCTATGTGAGAGCTGACACCCTGCAGCAACGCCCACAATCAGTGCTAGCACCGATGGCAGGTGTTTAACCCATCTGATGCCGCTGTCAATAGTGACAGCGACATCGAAGAGCATCGCACAGGAGCGTTGTGCTGATGGCCTCCATTAGTGACCCCGGGCCGCAAGATGGCAGGGAACGTGGCTTGTTAGCGCCTGCTAAGAGCAGTAGCTGACATGCCTCCTTCCCTGCCTGTCAGATGCTGCTTTGATGCTCTGCAGTGCAGAAGCATTGCAGAGTATCAGATCAGCGATCTGTCACCGTACAGTGATGTCCCATCCTGGGGACATAAAAAAAAATAAAAAATATTAATCCAATAAATACATTAATTTATGTAAAAAAATTAAATTAAAAGTACACATATTTAGTATTGCAGCGTTCGGAAGAAACAGACCTATAAAACTGTCCTACTAGTTAACCCCTTCAGTGAACACCGTGAAAAAAAAAAAGAGGCAAAAAACTATGCTTTACCATCATATTTATGTAAATAAAAATGGTACCACTGAAAACATCAACTTGTCCCACAAAAAAACAAGCCAACATAAAGCTCCGTCAGCGGAAAAAAAAAAAGTTATAGCTCTGAGACTAAAGCGATGCAAAAATTATTATTTTTCTGTAAAATAGTTTTTATTGTGTAAAAGCGCCAAAACATAAAAAACTATATAAATGTGGTATCGCTGTAGTCGTACTGCCTTATCAATTTTACCACACGTGGAACGGTATAAAAAAAAATAAAATTCATGAATTGCTGTTTCTCATTCATTCTGTCTCACAAAAATCTGAATAGAAAGCGATCAAAAAATTTCATGTGCCCAAAACTGGAACCAATGAAAACGTCAACTCATCCCGCACAAAAGAAGCCATCACATGACTCCGTTGGCTAAAATATGGAAAAATTATAGATGTCTAACTATGGCGATGCAAAAACTAGTTTTTGCAATAAAAAGCGCCTTTTAGTGTGTGGCATCAGCAGGGCCGGCTCCAGGTTTTCGTGGGCCCGGGGCGAAAGAGTCTCAGTGGGCCCCTTTAACACATACCACAATTCATAATGCACAGATATGGCATAGAAATATAGGTGTAGTACAATGCCAAAGATTTCACTTACTTCTTACATTACATGATTGATACCAATAGCTCAGAAACCAGAGAGTGTAGTCCTCCATACAGTATTATGGGCACCACATAGTGCATCATACAGAATAGTGAGCCCCATATATTGCTTCATACAGTATTTCGGACACCACATAGCGCTCCATTCAAAATAATGAGCCCCATCTATTGCTCCATACAGTATTATGGGCACCGCATAGTGCTCCATACAGAATAATGAGCCCCATATATTGTTCCATACAGAACAATGAGGTCCACATAATGCTCCCTACAGAATAATGAGCCCCATATAGTGTTCCATACAGAATAATGGACTCCATATAATGCTCTAGACAGAATAATGAGCCCCATATATTGTTCCATACAGAACAATGAGGCCCACATAATGCTCCATACAGAATAATGAGCCCCCTAAGATGCTCCATATGTAATTGGCCGCATATACTGCTCCATATATAATTGGCCACATATACTGCTCTATATATAATTGGCCACATATACTGCTCTATATATAATTGGCCCCATAAGATGCTCCATATATAATTGGCCACATATACAATTCGCCTAATAAGATGCTTAATATGTAATTGGCCCCATAAGATGCTCCATATATAATTGTCCTCATATACTGCTCAATATGTAATTGGCCCCATTAGATTCTCCATATGTAATTGGCCCCCGTATATTGCCCAATATATAATTGGCCACATACACTGCTCAAAACATAAAAATAAAAAAAATGAAATACTTGCAGTGACCAGAAAAAACAATATTAATGTATGTTATATGTCATATGGTAAGTGTGTTCTCTATTTCTTACATGATTACAATTGTGATACCTGCTCCTTGTTTTGCCATGGGAGGAGGTAAATTATTTAATGCTATGCTGCCCTCTCATGCCTTGTTTTGGTATTACAACTTATAGTGCTATGCTGCCCTCTCCTGCCTTGTTTTGGTATTACAACTTGT
>VIAB01005683.1:26927-40418 GCA_009801035.1 Oophaga pumilio
ATACAGAGCTCCTGTGTATAATGTCACTGGTGATCACTGCATTAGCTGTGCACTATATACAGCGCTCCTGTGTACAATGTTACTGGAGATTACTGCATTACCTGTACACTATACTATATACAGAGCTCCTGTGTATAATGTCACTGGTAATCTCTGTATTACCTGTACACTGACACTGTATACAGATCTCCTGTGTATAATGTTACACATTATAAAGGCTGGACAGACATCTGTCCGGGATGATTTAGAGAATCCTGCTTTGAGCAGGGGGTTGGACCAGAAGGCCCAGGAGGTCCCTTCCAACTCTTCCATTCTATGATTCTATGATTCTAATGTCACTGGTGATCACTGTATTACCTGTACACTCACACTATACACAGAGCGCCCCGAAGCACAGACAGTCTGTCTCTATGACAGGGTTCCCCAACTCCAGTCCTCAATGCCCACTAACAGGTCATGTTTTCAGGATTTCCTTAGTATGGCCCAGGTGATAATTGCATCACCTGTACAATACAAAGTAAATCCTGAAAACATGACGTGTTGGTGGGCCTTGAGGACTGGAGTTGGGGAACACTGCTCTATGATGAGGAACATGCTTGTGCTTCGGGGCGGACTGTGGCCATGTCTTTTCTTGGCTTCTCTGGCTTAGAGCAGGAAGATAAGACGCTGCCTACAGTCTCACCCCGGAGCATGGGAATATCATTAACTGAAAACTTCTAACACAGATTACGCAAGAAACGCAAGACGGATTTCTTCACCCCAGTAATAAATTCATCAGTTTAACAGCAGCAACCTGATAATGTCTGTAGTTTACTTAGCAAAATCCTGCTGACAGGTTCGCTTTAACCCCTTTACCCCCAAGCCGTGAGCGTGGCCGATCGCCTATGACGTACTATTCAGTCTATGGGAATTAAGTCCCAGGTCACATGGACGGAATAGTACGTCCAATGGCAGAGAGGGGTTAAGCACAGATAAAAAAAATAATGCCAATAAAACTCATACATTTTTTTACAGCAAATTGCTGAGTGGGATGATTTTTTCTCACTTGTCATAAGTGTGTAATCCGTCTTACTACTCAACAGCTATTAATCTTTGCATATAGTAAGGGGCGCCAAACTGAATTCTTGCCCCGGGTGCAAAAAACCTAGATACACCAATGTATCGGAGTAGTTTACAAAATGATTACAGCTGAAAACAATTTCATTGGGGTTATCCAGGACTATTTTTTTTACTATGGTCCTAAGAACTAACAGTCAGGTAGTTGCTACCTACCTGCATGTTGGGCGCGGTGCCGATTTCTGCTGGCATACAGCAGTCACAGACAGCGATTCACCAGCTAACATCACGATGACAGAGTAGCAACTTCTCGTCCTGTCAGCTGACGTGGTGGGACTGTCCACTTCAGGCCGGGGAGCCAGTTGTCAATTTTGCCAGCAGTCTCGCCCCGTCAACAGAGCAGCCCGGAAGAGGAACAGCTGCTCTGTTAACGTGGAGCAGCTGAATTGAAAGTAGGACTGGTCGATAACGGCTCTCTGCCGGGTAGAACACCCAGGTAGTTAGTTGGTTTTTAGGCCCATAGTAAGAGAACAAATAGTCTTGGATACACCTTGCAATGGCTGCGCAAGTATGGTGCAGCCATTCTCAATCTGAATGCAAGAAACACATGAACCCGGACTCAGATTCATAGTTTTTAATTTGTATGTGAAAACAAGCAGGTTCCCATTCACTGGCAGCAGAGAGCTGGAAAACAGAAACGTATTATAAAACAAAGTCTAATATATTTTTGTATACTTTCATATTATTCAGTGATTACGTTTTATTTATATGAACTGAAAAAAAAATGCTACCTCTCAGTTACTTAGAAAACAACCACTTCCTATAGTGAGCCAAGTAAAGGATGTAGTTTGTGCCAGCTGCCTGCCCCCTCAGCTCACAGTATATAGTGTATGTCCTGTGCTTCCCTGCTGCCCTCACTCCCACCCCAGCACAGGAAGCACTACATGCCCCATGCATCCCAGCCTTACAGATAGATGGATATTATTGGCACCATGCATTTCAGTCCTGATATTCTCTGTGGGGTCCCACCATGCCCCCTCCCCCTGAGCTGCCTGCACACTGAAGAATGCTTTTGTGTGGATGTTTTCAGCCTTGGCTGGGAGGAGGCAGGCGTGAGGAGAGTGCTGGGTGGGATGGAGGCTGAGAGTGTTTGTGATGACAGGTGGGTCCACTGCTGGGGACAGGAGAGAGGTGGCAGAGGTAGTGCTTTGCTCAGGTGACAGTGTTTTTTTGTCAGGCTGCCTAGCGTGGGTGGAATTTCATGTGTGGGCTGCTCAGAAAAGGGAGAAGCAGTGGCGCCCCACTTGATCACTTGCCATGTGACATAGAGGAAGAAGTGGGAGGGAGAGGAGCTGTGGGCAGAATACTGGCAAGAAATGAGACGAGCCTGCGGGGGCATGAGAGTCTATAAAGGCAGGTGTGTGGAGAGTGGCACACAGGAGGCGAGAGAGGTGCAGGAAGGGAGATTCCCACAGCGGCGTGGAGCAGTCCTGTCTCACATGAACACTATCTAGGAAAATGGGAGGACTGGAGAGAAGCCTGGCAGCGCTCCTAGACTGCTCGCTCTCGGCTCCTGAACCCCTTGGACTGTCCCTGGGCACCAGCAGGTAAGGCACAGACACGCCATGCTGCTCCTGACGAGCGCTGCCCTCAGGGCTTCTGGTCTTGTCAGGTATTTCTGGATTGTGCTCGCATTCCTGTCATGTTACCACACACAGACACTTGGCTCTTGTACAGGTGTGACTGGAGAGAAGCACACAACTTTCTACTGCAGATTAATCTCATCAAGTGTTTATTTTTGTGTATTTTCCTCGTTGAGGATTTGTTTTTCCTTTTTGTATCCACATACTTACTGTAAAAGTATAACAAATAGCAAAAACAATAGTAGAACTTAATAAATAATAAACTTCAGAGCTATACTGGCAATATATATATATATATACAGTATATATACACACACATGTAAATAGGGTCCCACTGTATAGTAATATGAGAATGTTATTACGTTTACCCTGGGTGACCGCAGTGGATAAAGTGATGCACACCACCTTCTCATACAGACTACTTTATGTTTTATTTGTAGGGTCAACGCTATTATTGGCTGCTAGTTCGCTATCAGGTTCCTTAAATTGCCCTCCCTTACATTAATAGTCGTTACTGTGCAGTACAGAGTTTTCAGATTGCGTGCGGAGAGGTTAGAACAAGTGTTCTCAGATGTAAAGAGTCAAATATTTCATGTATTGATCCAGCCACACTTATATCTCCCATGCTGGTCACGGTTCTACAGCCGCCCGTCTGTATCAATAAAGATCATGTGGGATTTTTAACTACAACATGGATCCGTCCCCGTTTATCACTTTTGTGAATGTGCACGAACAGACAAATTTAAGGGGAACCAGGTTGGTGTACCATAAAAAGTATTAAAAAAGTCACTTGAATAATATTCAGCGCTTACAATTCTCTTAATTGTCTACTCCTACACACTGCACAGCATCACAGCTTCTTCAAGGAGAACTCTGTTGGTTGGTACAGCAATTTAAATAGCTTCACATAGAACAATAGGAAAGAAAGGAGAAGAAAAGGTAACCCTTTCCTGTCAAGGACTAATCACTGAAAATGCACATGGACACATATTCATAGGACTTAATGAGATGCTCTCTGACTTCAAAAACATTCATCAAGCTGATTTCTTGTGTCAAATTCTAAAAAACGTATATTTATGGCTGAAGTAAATGTCAATACATTTCACAAGAACATTTGCCACTTTGTCTTATTTTGCCAATGCATCAATGACATTTATAGGTATCGACCTATTACCTAATATCCTCCAAATTCCTCTTAAATTCATATAAGTTGTATTACTACATTCATACATCCCTTGTACATGTCCATTAAAAAAAATGTACAACACACATACCCAAAGAGTTTCATGGATTTAGAAATAATCTGTGTGTCCGATCCGTGACTCTCAGAGCCGGTCCTGTACTCCTCCATTAAAGTCAACGAGGATCATCAATTAAACGTGGATGAAAAATGGAAGACAACCTTTTTCCTTCAGAGCTTCATCCAAGATTCATATATTTTTCACTAAATCATTTGTTAATGAGTCAATGGTTAAATGTAGGTTGACACATTTTATCTCCTTCAGTTTTTAAAAAAGGATGGAAAACGGAGGCAAAACATGACGGGAGAAAAAAAACGGTCCTTTTTACATGTAAAAAATTGACTTAAGTGTGTGAATGTAGCCTTAAAAAGCACTCCCATTTGTATTTTTTAATTAAGAATGTGTATATGTGCATGTAATGTAGTGTGAGTGTATTAATATACTCACCTACCGCTGATCCCTCTGGTGTCCAGCGCCATCCTCCTTCGCTTCTCAGTGACGTCAGTGTGCTTGCGGTTAGCTGGCTCATTCTATGACCTCTGTGTGAGCCAGAAGTCTCTAACAATGTAAGTTTTGTTCCATAACATTGTAAAAGTCACTTCTGGGTCACGCAGAGCGTAGTGTGACCCGTAGAGTCTGAAGAGGGGTGACGTCACAGAGAGGAGCTGCGCTGGACACTGGAGAGAGCAGCGGAAGGTGAGCAAACGAATACACTCATACTACATCACATGTGTATATGTATACACGCTTAATTAAAAAAATATAGATGGGAGTGCATCTTATAAGTTACCTTCACAGAGAAATGGACCTCTTATTATCTCACATATCATTCTAGTTGCATCTGCTTGTACTTTCTGTTTATTTGTTTTTTCACTGAAGAGTTGTGCTTTCTTCCAAGCCAAAAAAAAAGATCCCCAGAAGATCAAGTTTTTATTTAAATTTGTCACTAAGCAACAGATCCATGAAACACGGATTCCAAACGTAAGCAAATCGGAAGCCTCCCAATTTCCATCCGTGTCTCACAGATGTGCATAGACATTAATGGCCGATTCTGATCTGCAAAATCAGATCAGAGTAGGACATGTTTGGAGTCACATATTTCCAACTCTCAGATCTGTGATTTTAATGGATGTGTGAATATGTCCTCTCTACTCTATGGGTCCGAGTGCTATCAGAGAAATAATCCGAGAGCATGTGGTCATTTCACGTGGATGTGTGAATGTAGCCTAAGGCTACGTTTTGAGGTTTTTTTTAGGGAATTCGCTCTTCTTATGCAGGTCAATGATAGTGCTCATTTCTGTTCATATGTAGGGGTATGTTACTTTGAATGTATAGCTATGAAAATCGCTCCCAAATAGGTACTGTGAAATCAAAAAGCTGCAAAAAACGCATTTGGAAAAAAAATGCGCTTCAAAGACTCTTCAAATTTGCTTCAGGAAACACTTCAGGAACTGCAAAATTCTTCCAAAATCTTCCTCAAATAGGAACGGTTCCTGAAGCGGTTTCCACATAAAAAACTCGTAATTTTTGAATGCCTCAAAGACTTCCGTTTGCAAATAGCCAAACTGATAGGTCGCAATCCTAGAAATATAGTCAATATGCTGTTTGGTATAAAAATATTTCCAGTGTGAGTAGGGTACTGGTTTCGGATGTGACGATACGTTATCACTGCTGCAACTTGTTTTTTCTTTCATGTCTTTTCTCTAAACGAATTGTTTTGTCTTCCTGACTTCCTCCCTGGTTGATGACATCTTGATATTGCATGCAAATGGCATCATCGAAGTCAACTGGGACATCATTAGGAAAGAATTATGGAAATAAATCCTTATCACTGTAGAAAATAAGATGTTTTCATTAGTTTGTTTGAAACTGAATAAAAAAAGCACCACAAGATGAAGCACCACACCAAAGATGTTACAAACATCTCCTGAACCATCAGGACTTCATGAGCCGAGATGGAGCCATCTTACCCTTTGGGGATCTCGGGAGAAAATAAAAAATATGATGTTCCATTGGATGCTATATTAGGGGAAAGTTCTTTTTTCGCTCCATACCAACAGAGTCACAATATGTTGGTGCAAGATGGGACCATATCACTGAACCGAATTGGCTCAGTTTTAACTATACAGGCTCCTTATACACCACTTGTTCCTTTGCTCTCTCACCATTGGATTCTTTTGATTTTTGTAGATGTATAATAGGTAGCATACAGTAAGCCTCTAGGTTACTTGATATCTATCTACTAAAACTTTCTGATAAAAAGGGATGAACAAGTTATTTACACAGTAATGATGATTAAAATATGATTGTTGAGGATCCAACCACTGAGTCCCCCGCCAATCATGAGAACAGGGGATCTTGTCACATGACCTTGATTGGAGTGACATTGCTCATGCGCATACCTCTCAATCAAGCAGGGGATGCAGGAACCCTTGGTCTCATGATTAGTGAGGTTTCAACTATGATGCATTTATCACTTTTGCTGAGGATAGATAATAAATGTTTATGGGCCAACTTCTTTAATAATTCCTTGCTTTTCACCTTTACAAAGTAGTTTGTATAACTCTCTTTCACAAAGGCTCATCTTGATAGAAATTAGTGCTATGATTAATCTTCTCCTTCTGTTCTCTATAAAGTTATAGTAGAAACCAGCAAAACAGCCAATCAAATCCTCCAAAAAGAAGCCATGGTAGTGAAACATTTTTAGGGGTGTAGGGTAAATAAAGAGGGAGTTTTTTATTCATTTTTTTAGTAAAGTTTATAATGCGTAATAGTCGTGCCTCATAAAGATGTCCCTGTACCTTTTCCTTTAGAGAAGTAGTAAACAGGGAAAGATCCATAGTGTTAGGGAAAATCTCACATGATCTACAATGACTCAGACCAGGCCACTGCTGAGCAGTATATGTAGGAGATCTATGTAGTCGAATCAATAGATAGAGTATACTTGTCACTTTTTTTTTACAGTGAGGACACTGGTGAGATATTCTACACTTTTATTCTGTAAAGTCTGATTACAAACAACATATAAAATGAAAATTATTGGATTAACTGCTAAAAACTTGGTGTACTAGTAAAAAACCCAGAACGAAAAGTTTTAGTATTGCACTTTTGTACTATAGATGGGACAGCATTATTATGCCTTTTTGGAGCTATATTAAAGAAGCACTCCCATGAACTTTTTTCCCCTACACATGTGTACTTGTGCATGTACAGCAGTGTGTGTTAAAATACTCACCTACTGCCACCTTCACCAGTATCCAGTGTAGTTCTGCCCCTCACCTGAGTGATATCATCGCTCTTCAAACTCTGCAGGTCACACTGCGCTCTGTATGACCTGGATGTGACTTTTAAAATGTAAGCCTATGGAGTGTCAGAACAAATCTCCATAGGCTTATATTGTAAAAGAGAGCATAGAGCGAGCCAGAACTTTTTCAATGTAAGCCTATAGATCTTCGTTCTGACACTTCTGACTCAGAGAGTCTGAAGAGCGGTGACATTACTAAGAGGAGCAGAATGATGCTGGATCCTGGAGATACATCTACTGAGTGACATCACCTCTCTTCAGACATTCCAGGTCACACTGCACATTTTACAGTGTAAGCCTATCGAGTGTCAGAATGACCCTCCATAGGTTTACATTGTAAAAGAGTCTGAAGAGTGGTGATGTTACTAAGAAAGGGAAAATAACGGCGCTGAATCCCGGCGATCCCTCTCCTGAGTGATTTCACCGCTCTTCAGACTCTCCAGGTCACACTGTGCTCTGCGTGACCCAAAAGTGACTTTTACAATGTAAGCCTATGGAGCTTCGTGCTGACACTCCCAACATCTCTGACTCAAAGAGTCTGAAGAGCGGTGTCGTTACTGAGAAGAGGAGCAGATTGGCCTTGGATTTAGGAGATCTGTCTCCTGAGTGACATCAACGCTCTTCAGACTCTCTAGGTCACGCTGTGCTCTGCGTGACCCGGAAGTGACTTTTACAATGTATGCCTATGGATCTTTGTTCTGACACTTCTGACTCCGAGAGTCTGAAGAGCGGTGACATTACTGAGAAGAGGAGCAAAGTGGCGCTGTATCCCGAGGAAGACGGCGGTAAACGAGTTTCTTAACAAACCAACATTACACTAGATACAGTGGGTACGGAAAGTATTCAGACCCCTTTAAATTTTTCACTCTTTGTTTCATTGCAGCCATTTGGTAAATTCAAAAAAGTTAATTTTTTCTCATTAATGTACACTCTGCACCCCAACTTGACTGAAAAAAACAAATGTAGAAATGTTTGCAAATTTATTAAAAAAGAAAAACTGAAATATCACATGGTCAAAAGTATTCAGACCTTTTGCTCAGACACTCATATTTAAGTCACATGCTGTCCATTTCCTTATGATCCTCCTTGAGATGGTTCTACTCCTTCATTGGAGTCCAGGTGTGTTTAATTAAACTGATGGGAGTTGATTTGTAAAGGCACACACCTGTTTATATAAGACCTCACAGCTCACAGTGCATTTCAGACCAAAGGAGAATCATGAGGTCAAAGGATCTGACCAAGGAGCTCAGAGGCAGAATTGTGGCAAGGCACAGATCTCACCAAGGTTACAAAAAATTTCTGCAGTTCTCAAGGTTCCTAAGAGCACAGTGGCCTCCATAATTCTTAAATGGAAGAAGTTTTGGACCACCAGAAGTCATTCTAGACCTGGCCGTCCAGCCAAACTGAGCAATCGTGGGAGGAGAGCCTTGGTGAAAGAGGTAAAGAAGAACCCTAAGATCACTGTGGCTGAGCTACACAGATGCAGTACGGAGATGGGAGAAAGTTCCACAAAGTCAACTATCACTGCAGTCCTCCACCAGTCGGGCCTTTATGGCAGAGTGCCCTGACGGAAGACTCTCTTCAGTGCAAGACATATGAAAGCCCGCATAGAGTTTGCTCAAAAACACATGAAGGACTCCCAGACTATGAGAAATAAGATTCTATGGTCTGAGATGAGACGAAGATAGAACTATTTGGTGGTAATTCTAAGCTGTATGTATGGAGAAAACCAGGCACTGCTCATCACCTGCCCAATACAATCCCAACAGTGAAACGTGGTGGCAGCATCATGCTGTGGGGGTGTTTTTCAGCTGCAGGGACAGGACGATTGAAGGAAACATGATTGCGGCCAAGTACAGAGATATCCTGGATGAAAACCTCTTCCAGAATGCTCTGGACCTCAGACTTGGCTAAAAGTTCACCTTCCAACAAGAAAATGACCCTAAGCACACAGCTAAAATAACAAAGGAGTGGCTTCAGAACAACTCTGTGACCATTCTTGGCTGGCCCTGCCAGAGCCCTGAGACTTAAATCCAATTGAGCATCTCTGGAGAGACCTGAAAATAGCTGTCCACCATGGTTCACCATCCAACCTGATGGAACTGGAGAGGATGTGCAAGGAAGAGTGGCAGAGGATCCCAAAATCCAGATGTGAAAAACTTGTTGCATCATTTCCAAGAAGACTCATGAAAATGGGTGTCCACCAATGTTCACCATCCAACCTGATGGAACTGGAGAGGATCTGCAAGGAAGAATGGTAGAGGATCCACAAATCCAGGTGTGAAAAACTTGTTGCATCATTCCCAAGAAGACTCATGGCTGTACTAGCTCAAAAAGGTGCTTCTACTCAATACTGAGCAAAGGGTCTGAATACTTATGACCATGTGATATTTCAGTTTTTCTTTTTTAGTTAATTGGCAAAAATTTCTACATATCTGTTTTTTCAGTGAAGATGGGTTGCAGAGTGTACATTAATGAGAAAAAAAATGAGCTTTTTTGAATTTACCAAATGGCTGCAATGAAACGAAGAGTGAAATATTTAAAGGGGTCTGAATACTTCCCGTACCCACTGTGCATATAAAACATATTTTGGGGAAAAAAGTTAATGGGAGGGACTCTTTAATACCTCTAATACTGAATGAAATCATACGAAATGGTTAGATAACTGTTCCATGTGAAAGGACTTTTTGATATACATGCTTAGGGTTTGTGTTTTTTTTGTGGGTTGGACATAATTGTCCAACCCTTTTTTAGGATAGTGATTTTATATTTCTATTCTACTACTATGTAGGGAAATCCGATAGTGGAAAAATATTATTTTGTTAGTTCAGAGTAGATGCTTTGGAATTTTTATTTCCGATGCATTTCTCATGTGTTGCTGATCACTGAAGTGCCATTGACAGCTGTTTATTATTATTTTTGTATCATGAGCTCATTCTAGTATCCTAAAGTGGTAGGATATAGTGTTTTATTAATAGCTACATAGTGATTACAGAGGTCAATTATGTGTATTAGTTTCTACTGGTATAGTAGAGTGTTTTACAATAAACTTCCCACTTTAAGTTCTTTCAAATGTTCCTCCAACTTTGTGTTGCTATGAGGTCCAAAATTGTGTATGAAGTAATCCTGCAAGAAATCTTTATCTGGTTTGATGGCTTGATTTTTAGTATAGATCCCTAAACCCCTAATTGCCATCACACAATCCATAGAAATTAATGGGGTTGGTTGTCTGGAAAATATGTATGTAAAAAACGCTCAAAATGTAAAAAAATACAAAATATCATACTGATCCCCTGAGACTCCCACTTTGACTTTTTGCAGGTCTATTGCCAGTCTCTACTTTATCGTCCCTTTCAAAACACATGAAATGATCTGCCTCAGCCAGATTGGCTAAGCACTAATTTCCGTTATGTTGAGAAGAACCAGGAAGCAAAGACCAGCAAGTGACCCAGATAACTCTTTTAATGCTAAAAATCTCTCCATGCCAACATCCTAAATAGATTCGATGTCACAACAACGTATTCAACTTGTTTAGAGAATCATTCATTCTATGGAATCAGAGTTAAGCCGCAATGTAGTTTAAAATATCCAGAATTCTAATGTCTAATCTGTACTTAGGCTTCTTGATTATTCTATGTCATCTATAACATTAGTACCAAATCAATAGTTCCATGGTTTGGCTACAATGTCTTCACCTCCTATGCAGATGTAATTAAATTCCTTGACATACCTGCCCCCAGTTGTAAAAACACTTTCCTGAAAGGCCAGAAAGTAGACAGGTGTTGGATTTTTATGTTTACATATCTTTATAGGGAATCTGTCACAACATTTAACCTATCTAAACTATTAATATGTACATGACATAGAGGTTATAGACAGCCGAGGAGAGTGATCCCTGTATGCCTCATATCAGATGTGTTGTTGCTGAGAAATCTTCTTTTATCACTTTATGTAAATTACCTTTTCCAGGCTATGGGGAGGATGTTGCCTGGAAGATAACTCTGCCTCCAGAGTTTATTTTAAATAGAAGGGGGACTTACCAGTGTGATATGTAATGGTTACCAGTTTCATGTGTAATGGTTACCAGTGTGATGTGTGATGCCCATTCCCTACTCTCCTGATCTCACTGCAGAGCTGTGTGTGATTATACCTGACACATCTGCAGGTTCCTCTCAGCTTCTTCTTCCATCTCACAGGCGGACAGGGTTGTAATATTGCTGTAATACAGCAGAGCTGAGAGAAAAGCAGTGTGTTTGCAACAAGACAAATTTAATTTCTCCTGTTCTGTATTTGTTACTTGTCTCACTGGTGACTCCCCCTTCATGTAAAAAAAATGCTTTGGAGGAACAGTTGTCTTCCAGACAACATCCTCCCCAGAGCATGGTGAAGGTCATTTACATAAAGTGATAAAAGATGATTTCTCAGCAATAAGGCATGTAATTAATAAGGCATACAGGTTGGACATTTTTCAGCAGTCTATAACATTTATGCTCAGAATAATTATTATTATTATACATTTATATAGCGCCATTTATTCCATGGCGCTTTACATATGAAAAGGGAAAATATAGACAGGTACAATAAACATGTGCTAGACAAGGGACACACAAGTACAGAAGGAGAGAGGACCCTGCCCGCGAGGGCTCACAGTCTACAGGGATGGGTGAGGATACACTAGGAAAGGGTAGAGCTGGTTGTGCGATGGTTCAGTAGACTGAGGATCACTGCAGGTTGTAGACTTGTCGGAACAGGTGGGTCTTCAGGTTCTTCTTGAAGGTTTCCGTTGTTGGTGAAAGTCTGATGTTTTGCAGCAGGGAGTTCCAGAGTATGGGGGAAGCCCGGGAGAAGTCTTGTATGCAGTTGTGGGAAGAAGAGATGAGGGGGGAGTCGAGAAGGAGATCTTGAGAGGATCGAAGGTTGCGTGTGGGTAGGTAGCGGGAGACCATGTCACAGATGTATGGAGGAGAAAGGTTGTGGATGGCTTTGTATGTTATGGTTAGGGTTTTGAACTGTAATAATAGTTTAGATAGGTCAAATGTGGTGACAGATTGCCTTTAAATGGGGAGTCCACTACTGAACAACCCCTTATTAATGGGTCCAGGGAAGTGAGAAAAATTTTAAAGAATGATACTTGCCTGCCTGTGTGGTGCTGCTATTTGGTAATCAGCCTTGCATCTGTGTGGTGCTGCTACTTGGTAGTCAGCCTTGCATCTGTGTGGTGCTGCTACTTGGTAGTCAGCCTTGCATCTGTGTGGTGCTGCTACTTGGTAGTCAGCCTTGCATCTGTGTGGTGCTGCTACTTGATAATCAGCCTTTCGAGCCTCCTCTGTGCTGCAGCACTCAAGGGAGAGTTCGCTCTCCACTCACTTGTCACACTCTGCAATACAGTTTCTCTGCTCACACTAGAGTCGAATACTTAGCGATTTACCGAAACCTCACTTCTTCAGTCTTTGTCTTCCTGAAGGAAGTATTAATAAACAAGGTGGGTCAAGTCACATTAACAGAATTAACAGACATCTGCTCAACTCCTTATGCATGCTCATTATATAGATGCACTTGTACACTGCCAACGCCTAACGCATTGTTACGTCAGATGCAATTATTCCATACGTCATGTCACCTAACAGAAGATTACAAACACTGCCAAGTAAAGGGGAAAGCACTACTAAACCCAGAATAAATAACATTTACAGAAGTATTGGTAACATTGTACAGTTGGCAAAACAAAGGATAACTTGCATCCTTGTACAGTACGTACATGACAAACATAATACCTTGTGTAACCAAACAAATTTTGGACCGCTTGGTTTGCAATAGATTTGACCTAGTTCTTAGCTGAGGAGTGGGATTTAAGGAATGCCATGGCTTTATCAATTGAACCCCAATTGAACTCCTATTAATTGATTTGGACTTTGGTGCAGGGAATCCCTATCAATCAGTAATCACAGTTTGCAGCAACTGATTATGAATTTCTATATGTAATGCCAGAAGTAGAGCAATATAGTCAGATGGGCCAAGGCTCATTCAAAATGGTAGTCTGGAAAAAGTTAGGGCAGGAATCAGAAGATAAAGGAGATTATCATACAAACTCAACCTCAGCCCCTATCTCCTGTTGTCTTCAGATTACATAGCAAAGTCATCCAACAGATTCCCTTTAACTTAATATCTAGTCTGTGGCCCCAACCCAAGGGCCACTGCTGTGAAAGCCAGATCCCTGTGTAAGGCCGGCGTCACACTGGCGAGTTTG
>VIAB01005683.1:87923-101613 GCA_009801035.1 Oophaga pumilio
GAAGTTTGATTTACTTGGAGTTATATTCTGTTAAGTGTTCCTTTATTTTTTTGAGCAGTGTATATATACACACACACTTATATCCAAATATTTTTCTTTCATTTTGTATCACTATTATACATTACCTGCTGCCTACATGTTACAGGCGTCAGTGCTTGTATGTGGCTGTTTGATAACTGTTTGATAACTTTTCAGCGGTATTGAGAAGATTTTTGCAGATGGAAGAGACTCCCTTTATCGCCTCAGTTGAGCTGCCAATGAGTTGTCATGGCAAATGAGACCTAACAAAGACCTCCAGACCTCCCATGCATGACTTCACACATGTTAAAGTCTCCTAGCAGATCTAAAAATAAAAATTTATAAGAATATAAATGTTTAAAAAATAAAATAAAATCAACCCTTCCAAAAAAAACATATTTTGTTAAATGTATTTACACAAGATTATATATTTGCTAGTTATTGATGAGCGAGTGTGCTCAGATATCGTGTTATCCGAGCATGCAGGGGTTTTATCCGAGTATCTTGGATGTAGTTGATTAAGGTAATATGTTTAAGTACCCACGTCTGCATGTTTCGCTGCTGTTAGGCACAACACATGCTGGGGTTGCATAACAAACAAGCAATCCCCGCATGTATTGCAGCTGTCCAATAGCTGTGAAACATGCAGTCGCGAGGACTCAAAAATATTAATCGAGCATGCCCAAGATACTTGCATAACACCCTAGCATGCTTGGATAACACGATATCCGAACACGCTCGCTCATCACTATTACTAAAATAAGATTGACATTATGAATAACTATGTGTTAGGGGTCGAGTTCCCACTGCTGCACAAGGGGAATCTCGAGCCATCCCCGCTGCGGTCCCCCATCCGTCTCCGGCCGCAGTGGAGTCTGCTCAGCAGAGACGTCGGCCCCAGCGTCTCGCCCAGTCTAATACTGTGCAGAGGATGACTTCTGCCTCCTCAGGTCCTGCCATTGTAACCAGTGCAGGTCAGCGGCAAGCAGACGTAGTTCGGACTAAGTCCTGTGTGTTCCCTTCTGAGTATGCTCAGGGTAAGATCTCTCATAGGAGATCAGGGGTCACATGGTCGGGTACTGCAGCGACTCCCATTGGTCCTCCAGGAAGGTCCTGAGGCTGCTTTAGTTCTGGAGCAGCTTTTCCATTGGTCCTTTTCTGGAAGGTCCTGTAGCTGCTACTATAAAAGGTGGGCATGACCGCACGGCGGCGCGCTAGTATTAAATCTGTTACGTGCTTGCGCCAGTGTGGTCATGTATGCATGTGGTTAGGTCTGGCTGAAATAAGCCCCTAGAATACCGGCACCTCCGGTGAGGAGATTGTATGCACGTGTTCAGGGCTCGGCTGAAAACGCCACTAGAATACCGGCTACTCCGGTGAGGAGATTACTGCTTGGGTTCTGATTGCATGACCACAGACTGCAATCCGCTTAGCAGTCATCTGTGTTCCCTGTGAGTCTAACAGGACACAGTCTTTGTTACAGCGGCTCTGTGAATTAACAGAGTCCGCTTATATCGCCATATAGTGCTACGGCGTTTACATCTGCGACTCTGCAGGATAACAGAGTTCGCTCATACTGCCTATTTACGCCATCTTACTAGCAGCAGGCTCTGCCTGCACGGTGGACCCCGGGCTGCGAACGCACCTCTCCTTAATATCTATTAGGTGCGTTCCGCAGGCCCCTAACACTATGAATGGAATGTCACAAGCCCTCTCCTCTACTCTTGAGTGACAGCTGAAGTGTCCAACTAGGAGACCACAACAGCCATCAATCAAGAGAAAAGGGATAGTGAACACTTGCAGAACCAGCTTGGCGGATTGAAACTCTTCTTTTACAGAGATGCTAAAAATTAAAATATAGAAATGATGAGGTTAAACTGACTTCCAGGTCTTCAAACTAGTTATGTCTAAAGATTTTACAGGGTCAAAAGTTATTAACATATTCACCCAGTGTGTTTGTTTACTGGCCACCCTGTGACATTGAATTCTATCTAATCTTAGATGGTAGTCATTTGATTATATTTAGAAACCTAATCATTGTTCTAATAATGAAAACCCTATGCTTCCAAACCCAAGGAGAATTGGTGATGTTATTTTAACATTCATTTGGGAAAGTCCAGTTGAAGGTTTTTTCCCAAATGTCATCAATTTCTACATGTGTAGAATGTAGTTTTTGCCAAAAGTACATTTGTATTTCTTTGTCAACCTGGTTTTGGGTAAGAAATTACTGTAACTAATTATGGTATTTTAAAGTGTAATTGTACTTTCAACAAAGTGTTGTCAGGTCATAGATATACTACAGAAGTTTTAAAGGGTGCAGGTTTGAGTGATGAAACCCCCACCCATAATTTAATTGAAAGGGCAGTGGCACTTAGCATCTCTGATTAGAAAGAAATACCCATGGGCATTGCAAAATAATTCCAAGGGGTGAATCAGGAATGTGTATGAACAACTATTGTGATGACAAAAACAGCACCACATCATATGAGATATCCAAACACACGCAAGAGTATTGATAAGTTATCAGATTATAGTTTTAATTACATAGTCATTGACAGAAATACAGAATTTTTAAACCACTTAATACCATACAATATTAAGCCATCAGAAGTAGCAAAAAGTATGACTGTGGCATCATCTTCAGAATAAGGAGAGGCAGAGATCCTGTTCAAACCCTTCTGGATACAGTTGCAGTCATAAGTTTACATACACTTTAACAACATTCATTAAAACTCATTTTTTCCACAATTCCTAAAATAGGAAACTGTCTTTGGACCCTGGCAATGGAAAGTGACTATACAATTTACATGTTACCTGTTGCCATACATTTTCCTCTTTCTATGATGGTTCTTACAGTGTATTGGGGAATTCAAAGCCTAAACCACACATCCCCTTGTCTTTCCTTTCCCACAGCACAGGAAAGGCAGGGAAAGTAAGGTTTAGACTTTCCACTGCACTATCATGCCACAGTGACAGTCATCTTGAAAGCAGGACAAGTGCAATGCCAATCTGAGCAGTGGAGCCATCGGGAGGAAAATTGAGATCACCAGGTAGGGTGACTATATATGAGAAAAGTGTAGTCACTAGATACTATATACTAGCAACAATTATTTATTTCAGCTTTACTTCTTTCAACACATTCCCAATGCGATCAAACTCGCCATTACATGCCTAAAGGTCCGTGTTAAAATCGTACCACACACAGATGTTATTGCGACACCCCAGGGTCGTGGGGTACACGGTCCGAGTCAGACAGTTCTTTGGGGGGAAGGTCACGGCAGCAATGACCCGGTCCGTGGCCCTAGACGTGCAATAAAATGAGGGGGAAATGTTTGTGGAGGAACAAGTCATGATGCCACCTGTGGTGTTCGGCAACGGATGGCCGATGCTGCTAGAGGAGACCGCTGGGGCTGATGGTGACGCAGCAGGGATGATTCTGCACCCTACCGGTGGAGCGGGGCCCCAGGTCTACTGGTACAGTTTTTATAAGGGATTGTGGATGCAAGGGCTGTAGTTTCCTTTACCTTTACTTGATGGTTCAAGATGCAAACTGGGGCACTGATAACAGATGGTAATGGAGATCCGGGCAGCCTGGAAGCAATTTAGGATCCACTCAGCCAGATGGGTTTGGAGGTCTTCCTATTGCGCTGTCCTCTGAGATCCTTGCTGCCTAAAGCTATGCTCAGGCCTCTTTTCCCTCTCGTCCTTAAGTCCTTGCCCGTATGACAGGCAGCTCGAGCCTATCAGCAGTATCGCTCCTTGTGGCAACTTCGGGCTCTCATATGCTCCTCTGCTGCCGGGTGTTAGATGGGGCCAGGAGACCTGCAGTCCCCTGCCCTCCGGATTTAGATGCCGGGAATTCAGTACCCGCTCAACCACGTACTCCGGTGTCCGGTTTCTAGCGCTCAACTCTGGGGTGAGCTTGGTTACAGCTCCACTCCCACAGTTTCTCCTATACTTCTCTCTTCTCACTCTCTCCGACTCCTTCTAACCTGCCTCTAGGCCAGAACTTATAGGGCAGCTCCCCTGAAACCAGGTGTTAGAGCTCCCCCCTTATGGTCTGGAGTCAGGAAAAGTGCTGGATGCTGGTGTTATCTAATAAGGGGATCCCTCCTTGCTTCCAGGCATGACATCCCCCCCACGTGAGGGAGGCAATGCCACTGTGGCAACCGGACTCCTGGGGTGCCACATTATCAATGTGCTCTTCTTTTTTCACTGACTCTTTAATAGCAGAATCTGAGAAAACTCTATTATTTTTTGTTTTTGCATACAAGGAAATCCGATAAAACTCTGATTGTAACACCTGATCAAACACTGATGAAAATCTGATCAAAAACACTGATGAAACTTAGATGAAAAAAATCACTGATGTCTGAATGAGCTATTCAGCAAAGGCACTAAAGAAGACTCAGTCTCCAAAAATCCAATTTAAACAGCAAACAAAAAGGCAGCAAAACTCACCTGCCCAGGTCTTGGAACAAATGCACTACAGGGTGTAGCCAGCCCATAAAGCAAGATGTTAGCAACACAAGTGCAAAATACCAGATCAACAGCCACTCTCCACATACCCATTCAAGGAGGGGGTGACTGCCCAGTATACAATTGCACAATAAAGGCCCACATAGGTTACTGTTCACACCGTGCAAAAAAACACAAAAAATTTGTGAGGTATTAGTTGATATTTTGGCCAAAATACGTAAGCTTGTAACCTGCGCCAAAGGTCCCCACGCTTACGAGTACCTACACTAAACTATTCAGCAAAGCCACTAAAGAAGACTCAGTCTCCAAAAGTTTTTTGTTTTTTTACACTGTATTTTCAGGGTGCAGCCGGGCCCAGGCACGTCTGGTCTGGCATGAGGGGTGTTCACACTGTTATGCATTGAGAGTGTGCTGGCCAGCCCGCCTAGTCGAATAGTAGGGGCGTGACTAATAGGCTGTGAACCAGACACTAGGCATTAACCTTGTGTGAACAGTACCCTATGTGGGCCTTTATTGTGCAATTGTATACTGGGCAGTCACCCCCTCCTTGAATGGGTATGTGGAGAGTGGCTGTTGATCTGGTATTTTGCACCTGTGTTGCTAACATCTTGCTTTCTGGGCTGGCTGCACCCTGTAGTGCATTTGTTCCAAGACCTGGGCAGGTGAGTTTTGCTGCCTTTTTGTTTGCTGTTTAAATTGATGTCTGAATGAGCCCTAAATTCAGCAGACCGCCTTCAGATTATATGTAAGCCAGCATTTTTCTTTAGAGGTCAGTATCTTCTTTCTTTATGTGTTGAGCAGATGTCTTGGCAATAAGCTTTTCTAATGTCCAGAAATATTTGAAACTTTAGTGGTATTCCACCATAGAACCCCATTTAGAGTATATTAGTCTATGTTCCACTGACAACTTAATTAACGCTAAGTTTGGCCAATAACTATCACCCAACTCCCCCATAAACAGGACCATTTGGCTCTGTGTTCAGCAGCGGCTTATCTCCCTGCTGAACAATAGGATAAGCTGCTGCAATTACAACTGCCAGATCCTTCTCTCTCCCTACAGGGTCTATCAAGGGAAAGTTGGGAGTTCCTCATACAAATTAGATGGTTGTGCAATCCTAACAAAATCTTCAGTTTTTACCAAATTTTTATTTAATCTGGGAATCTTGACATAAGCAACCAACAGACTTTGTGTCCAGCTATATTGATAAATAGCTGCCATCTTTGTTGGAGATACCTTTTAAGGGCCTTTTGTACGCAACCATATTATGACTTTGCACCAGAGCTGAGTATTAGAGCCAAGGACGACATTGTATTCCAACCTTTCATGGGCTGGTGCTTCCAATATATACAAAAATGGTTGCCTATTTTGCTATTATTTTGTGGAAAATTCAGGAGAAATTATACAAACATCCAAGAAGTTAAAAGAGAAATAGTCCCCGGTCGTACAGTAATATTATGATTAAATGGGCCAGGCAATTGTGGTGGAATTAGAGGGTTCAGCAACTGGAATTAAAAGTGTATTATAATTAAATTTACATAAGGGCTTGTGCAGATGACCATATTTTTGGTCTGAGTGAGATCCGAGGAAAATATCAGACGTGCATGGCCCCATAGCATAACATTGGTCTGAGTGCAATCCAATATTTTGTCGGATTGCACTCGGACCAAAAAAATGGTCGTCTGCATGAGACCATGTACTGAGAAAACAGCTTTACTAATAAAAAAATCATTCTACTTAACATGACCCATTTGTGTTACAGTCACCCTTATGACCAGTAGAGTTATAGCCACCAGTTATTTCCAGAATAGGAACATTTTATACTCAAGCATACCCCCAAAAAGACTGCAACTTTAATTCTTAGTCACTGACCTTTATTTTGCCTGAGTGTTTTTAAAAGCAATTTAATGATGTATTGTGCATCTCTTTTTTTTCACGGAGACGTGTTGCCATAGTAATTCTTCGCCAGCCTAGTAACAATGAATACCGACTGATGTATTTATTTTTTTTTACCTACATAACAAGTGCCACTCCATCTTCAATTATTTTGTCAGCAATGAAATTATTTTGTACCTATGAAAGTCACTTCTTATCAATATTGTGAAATCAGTGGACTTACTTCATTTGTCTTTGTGGGACAGTACAAAGAGATAAATCAGTCAGCCACTTGGGTTTACAGATAAGTGAAGTCATAAAAGTCTTTTGTATATTGAAATATTAGCACATTTTCAACTATTTTTCATCATCCATGGTTAAGTTATCTATCCTATCTCTATAATATAAAAAAAATCAAATACTGCGCATCATACAAATATTATCCATAAGGTGAGACATGGGGCCCCAATCAGTTTGCCATAGTACATTTCTACTTTTGTTAGGGCACCCTTTTGGAAGTGATAGCATTACTACCTGTTCTGATGGCCATCCTCATTTATAGTAAGATGCAATAAGTTGTCTATTGGGTCACTCAAGTGTTAACGATCACTCTAAACAGTTTTTTTACATAACGCACACTCTTGTACTTTAGTCTATCTCATTGCTCTGTTGTCTTCTTGTTGAACAGGAAAGGGGCTATGAAAATGACCAAATACAGAATTTGTTTCCAGCTTCAAGTCTCTCCAGTTCCTTGATGCTATATTAGACTTTCCTGGCAATTGAAACCTATCAACATCATTTTAAAGCTTCCATAAGTGGCCTTCTAGCTATACTTTCTTGATTTGCAAACTTGTACTCATCAAAGAATATTATTAAATGCATTTATCTTTTGTATGTAACAGATGCAAACACAGACTCATGAGCGATCCTTATGCTCCTTCTTGTATATTGAGAGCTGATATGATTTAATATTTAGAACAAAAATGAGTCTAGACCATTTGCTGTTTTTGTTGAAAAAATTGAAAAAAAATTATGGGATTATGATAAGCTCCAAAAAGTTAATAAAGTTTGAAACATTGATAACTTATGGTACAAAGAGCTATAAGTGCCATTTATATATAGGACATTTTTGTAGCAGGTCTGCCATTTTTGTGGTTCTCGTATGCCTTAATATAGCTGAATATTTATAGTCAAAGAACATTCAATGCCAGTGAGTAAAAGATCAAATGTCTTTTGGGAACCACTCATTTATCATTTCTCATGGTGCCAATATATCCATTACTGAATGAGGTAATGGAATCGCCATATGGGGAATAAACAAAACATTATCCCTAATACAGCACTGGTAATCAATGAAAATAGTAGAGAAAGCTAAAATCGAATAAAAGTGACACAAAAATTATCCAAAATATACATAAACCTGTAATATGCCTAATACACTTAAACCTATAGATATCTGGGCGCCCACCCTGTAAAGAGCAAAAAACAGTAACGCTGTTGCTCCTAAGGTCCCAAAAAGTTCCCATAGTTGCAAAGGTTCCAAAATCAAGGATTAATGATATTATGACATATGAGCTGAGGCAAACCGATGTGTTACAAGTAATAGGCAAACAATATGCAGGTGAAAAAGAAGAGTACTGATGTTGGAAGAGGGGCTGATTTTGTGATTATGTTCTGTAAATATCAGGATACATAGTTTCAGTGCCAGATATATTACTGGTATGAAAAGTATGGTTAATGCAATGTGTTCACACAAAGCTAGTTTCCGCTGCCTAAGCTTCACAGCCAAATGTTCTCATCTGCTCAGATTGAGGGATAGTTCCTTCATTCAGCAGATGGTGAATTTCTGTGCTTCTTTTTATGTTTTTCATTAGCAGGAAAATGTATGCATATAGGAATCCTGCTCAGTATCACCAACTCCCATCATTGACCTCATCACAGATTACTGGTTACTTGTGAAACCATGGAACATACAGTTTGGAGCTTTTTTGGTAGCAGTTTATTGGGTGGGTATCTTGGGCACCACTTTATTTTCTCCCTATTTACACATGTGTTAGTGTATACTGAGAATTGATACACAAATTTTAATTGGTTTCTTCAGCTTCAGAATATTAGTGGTATCACAGCGGCTACAGAACACCTTTATTGAAAATCGATAATGCTCGAAAGATACTACATAATAAAAAAAAAGCAAACAGAAAACAAGGGCATCTATAACATGGGTACAAAATGTTAAACGAGGGAAATCTATGACGTCCTACTTTATATATTTTGGGAGCTGTATACTCTGCTTGGCATTTAGCTGAAAAGGAGATTTGACAGGAGCATGTGATGTGTCAGATGTCCTATCTCAGCCAATCAGTATCTTGGCAGCATTATTTAGATAATCTACAGGGCTGAAATCCCAATGCCTCTGGCAAATGTCCTTTTCAGCTAAGAGAATAACACACTATACAGAACCCTCAAACTCTGTTAGTGAAAGAGTTCTTAACAGTTCCTGTATTAATGCTGTTGTTTTCATTCCAGAGGAGAAGTCTGTGTTCAAGATTCTCATCTGTTGGCCAGTTTGTAGAGGGGTTACAAAGAGGACCTGTAGAGGACCTGTCCTGTCCATGTATTACAAAGACAACCCTTAAAGAAAGCCCATGTCACTGCCATCTTGGTCTTTCTATGAAGCCTAGCTCAAAGCTGGGCTTCATATTAGTTTTGTATTATCAATATATACTTCAGTGCTAAAGTATTGCAGTGTATAGCAAGGGATCAAACAATCGCAGGTTCATGTCCTCTGGGGGCATGAGAGGGGGCGCTAAAAAAATAATCAAAAAGAAATGTAAACATTTTTTACAAATAGTAAGTAATTAGAAAAAAATGTAATTTCTAATCACTGTCTTTTTTCCAAAAATTAAAATGAAATATTATAGGTATTTCTCTGTCTAATCTATTAAAATATAACATTATTTAACCCATATGGTAAACGTCATAAAAAAAAATGAAACCGCCTAAACTTCTACTTTTCATTCACCGCACTGCCACTAAAAAATGCAATAAAAAGCTATCAGAATGTCTTTTATATCCACAAAAGGCGCCATTGGAAACTATACCGTAACATCCATAGAGAAATAAAGAATTTGTGTCTTAGAAAATGGTTTCCTAAACCATGTTTTTTTTTATAAAATTCAGAATTTTTTTAAACTGCTAATAAAAGAAACAACATAAATGTGGTGTGGAAACAAAATTTTCAAAACATCTCAATTTATTCAGTATCAATGAGATTATTAATAGTTGTCTGAGGAATGTTCTGCCACGATGAATGCACTTCGCATGAAAATCATAAAGATCCGCTAATCATGGAACATCATACGAGACGAGGGTACGTCACACAAGTCCTCCTGGTATTACAGTGTAGGATGGCATTAAGTACTGTAATTGAATCTCTCTATTCTTCATTCCAGGTATGTTGAGAGCTCGGTGTTACATTGATTTAGTCAAGGAACCAGTGGTACTCCATTTCTCCAAAGTGTCCCAAGAGCTGTTTTTCACCACAACACCGCCAAAGCTGCATATTGCTGCTATCACTTGCAGTGTCTACAGATTTCATTGGTCAGCAATTGCAAAGGGAACTGCCAGCAGCAGATCTTGATGATTTGTGTGCCCAACTACATTCAGCGTATCAGAACATTCCTCAGAAAACAAATAATAACCTCACTGATAGCATGTAAGGAGTTTAAGTACGTGTATTTCTGTGTAAATAATTTGAGATGTTTTGAAAAATTTGGCATCACTTGTAATTGCATATCATTAACATGTCTATCCATTCTGTGATTTTCATAGTTATAGTTACACGACTTTTCCTTCTCAGTGTTGCAATTTCAATGTTGAGGAGAGTTTATATACAATATATATATTTATATATACTGTATAGACTGTTTACCAATGAGGGTAGGGTCCTTTTCCCCTCTGTACCAATCAGTCACTGTTATTTTGTTATGTGTTCTTCCCGTATTTGCATGAGTTTCCTCCTTGTTCTCCGATTTCCTCCCACACTCCAAAGACATACTGATAGGGAATATAGACTGTGAGCCCCAATGGGGACAGCGATGATATATGTAAAGCAATGGCGCTATATAATTGAGTAAAACAAATAAATAATAAAATAATCATTTTGTTCATTGTAATTTATATTTGTGTTTTATATGTGAACCCTTTTCACAGCACCATGGAATCAGTGGTGCTGTAGAAATAAATAATAATAGTAATATAATTACTTATATATATATTTATATATATGATTTGATGACCCTTTAAGAAGTAAATGATGTAATTCTTCATTTATTATTATTAGCAATTGTATGAGACCAAGGAATGTCAGTGCTGAACATTTTCTTTTTTTGTTCTGCACAGTATACAGTCTAACCACAAAGCCACAGGACACTGAATATGAGTCACGATCACTCATAAAGAAAAGTGTCTTTATGATATCTAGTATCAGACATTTGTATTTCAAGCAAGGACTTTTCTAAACAGAAATTCCGGAACACATAGGTTTTCCCGCTGACATGTTAGTTGAATCACTCTAACATGGGGACTGTCCCAAATCCCCAGCGGGGAATTCGAAGCTGCAGATTAGTGTAGGCAGTGGTTCAGTTATGAATATGTGGAAGTATTTGCTTAAGTATCACCGAAAAGCATCATAAAATGTGTCATTTCCTCTTAAGTTGTGTTTGGCCAGTGGTCATATTCAGAAAAGTTTAGGTGACAATATTAATATGAGCATTTAGCTGTCAGAAGCAGTAAGGCTTTTTGTTCGTCTTCCTCCTATAGGCAAGAACCATGAGCAGCAGAAGAAACGCAATCACCTGGAAGACATCACCGAGAGCCTAAGGTAGGACAGTCATTGTGAAGTGCTGATTCTCACGCTGCTTATATTTTCTTTGCATTTTTTCAAATCTGCAGCTTGACAATCCTTAGGCGTTTTTGCAGCGTTTTTCACCTACTCAAAAGAGTTGGAAAAAATGAGAGTAAGAGCGCATCAAAAACACTGCAAAAATTTGTGTATATTACACAGCATTTTTCCCGACAACACTCTGGTTTTTTTTTTTGAGACTGGCCGTGGTAATCCAAGAGCAAAAGTAAATCTCAGGCTTGGTGGCATATAACTTATCACCTGGGAGGAAACGGCAATGTTTGTTCTAGATCTCAGACACAACAATTTTGTTTTTGTTACTGAGGTGGTGAAATGGGTGATGATCGCTGGCTGTGTCTTCCCATTTCCTTCCTCTCAACAGCAGCCACACATCGAAAACACTTTCTAAATCTTTTGAAGACCGTTTTGAGCTGTTTGACAATTAAGAGGGCAAAAAGCTCATTGAAAGCTACTGGAATCCACATCTTCTGACGTGTTCATTACAGTTCTGTTAATACTGACAATAAGTTTGATTACATTTTGTGCCATAACTCATTGACGTGTAAAGGTGAGCCTGCACTTAAAACGAACCTAACATGTGAAAAAATGCCATTAACCTGAAGATATTGGGTTAATCTGTAGGTACTGAACCTGTCCAGTGCCCGCACTGAGAGCCCCGCTGCCCGGACAAAATTTTATTGCTTCCTGTAGTGTTCGGGTTTCAGTCACGGGGGCGTTGCTGGCACGGTTTCAGTCACCGCTCTGTGTGTATATAGAGTGGTGGCTGTAACCTTGCCCCCTGAACTGACTGACGGCCGAACCTAATGCTAAGCGTGCAGTCAGTCAATGTGGTGACTGAACCCGCACCCCAGCGCACCTCTGTGACTGGAGGTCGGATGCTGCCTGGGGGAATAAAGTTAATTTCCTCCTGGCATTGGGCCTCTCAGTGCAGACACCGGCAAGTTCAGAGCGCTATTAACCTGCAGATTAACCCCATATCTGCAGGTTATTAGCATTTTTTTCACATGACAGGGTCCCTTTAACAATGCAGACATCCTTTAGTAACTAATATTAGATTTTTGGGGCACTGATTTACATTGGGGCACACTCTAACCATGCTACTGTAACGCTACTCTTTGCAAATTTGTAAAATTGGAAGAGTTGCGTGCTGGTGACAGGATGGACAGAGATTGACTCATGATCTGTGTTATAAGTTTTGAGCTGCCCAAAAAGTACATTTTTTTTTTACACCAGAAACTCTATTGCTCATGTAGATTATAATCTTTCTCTAGAATTATCCAGTAAAGTGAGGATCCTGCAACATTTTATGACATGTCATAGCAGTATATTGCTGAAATAGCGGGTAGAAAGTGTCATAAAATATACCCTTGTATCCCGTTCCACAAATTCGGACATTTGCTATAAATAACAGGTGTAGAGCAACAGGCTACCAACTAATGGTCCATAAAGTATTATTACGAGCCTTTTCACTATAGCAGCCTGACCTAAGAAATCGCCTGAAATGAAAGCGTTCCATATATTCACATCTAGCCTCTTTAATTGTCATTATTTTATTGACACCCAGGACTATCAATATTATAGAATTGTGCTACAGTGATAAGATCTGTCGCATACAAAAAGTTTCATTCAGCTATTATCCAATAGTGTTGTTCTTTCTATAGGGGGGATTTTAATGCTTCCATTGTAGGCTTGGTAGTGGTACGAAGTGTGTGGTCTCTGGGTCTGACTAATGCATTTATGTACTGTGACTGAAAATACCTCCTAGCCTGCCAGGGCTGACTGGGACTTGAGGAATGTGGTTCACATTCTGCTCCTATACCCCCTCCCTCTCGTCTCCTTTAACTATCCAAAAGCTAGTTTTATAAATTTGCCTTCCATTATTTGGAGCCGGCATCGCTGCACGTAATCGATCCAGATCCCGCAGTCTATCATCTCTGCTGATTTGCACAAGAACTCCCTATTCTCCATTATCCCCCTCCTCATCAGACTGACAGTTGAATGAGCTACAGAGAGAATGAAAGGGAGGGGGAAGAGAGAAAAATGAGAGGAAGAAGGAAGGGGTGGGAACAGAGGGGCCCATTTCCCCTTTTTTTATAAAAAAAAAGAAAAAAAAAGCATTGACAGCTGGTTGTGCCGTAGTTCACATGACAAAGTGCTATGGAGACGAGCAGTTAAACTGAGTCCAGCTTGGAAGGATGGTCAGCTGATTTCTCAGTCATTTCCCAGGTTATCAGCTGATGTTGAGTAATGCAACAGCTCAGTGTGAGGACACTTAGAGGAACCCAGGTAGGAGCGATGCCATGTGCTAATGTCCCAATGTCAGATGTTTCCGTGCCCATCACATGTCTGTGTTCCTGTCCCATTCTACTGATTTTATTTGTCTTTTACCTTGTGCT
>VIAB01005684.1:8323-24689 GCA_009801035.1 Oophaga pumilio
CCTCTGCTCAGAACTCATCTCAAACCCATTCACAACACATACTCAATATAGGTGGAGCAGATCCGGCGTAAACGCAGGAACTGTCCCACCGGTATTGCCTGTTTCATGTGTACGGGATGGGAGGAGGAGGCGTGCAATAGTACATTCGTGGCCGTCGATTTACGAAAGACGCTTGTTTGGATCACATGGTCAGTATCTCTCCTAAGGGTGACATCCAGGAAATCCACTTGATTCAAATTGTAATTAAATGTTAGTTTAATATTGCGATCATTATTGTTGAGTTGTTGAAAGAAAGTTTCTAAAGTACTAGTAGAGTCCTGCCAGATCAGCAGGATATCATCTATATACCGCGTCCAGAAGGGGACGCGGTCCATATAATCCCGCTGATCTGACAGGAAGAGGTCCCTCTCCCACAGACCCAGGAACAGGTTGGCATAGGAGGGCGCGAACGCCGCCCCCATGGCTGTTCCCTGGGTCTGCAGGAAGAAGGACCCCTTAAAAACAAAAAAGTTGTGTGTTAGTGTAAATTCAAGTATTTACATCAGGAAGGTCCTCATGCCCACCGATATGCTGGAGGACTGCAGAAAGAAGTCAATAGCACTCAATCCATCGCTATGTTTAATACTGGTGTACATTGCCTCTACATCTGCTGTCACCAGTATTGACCCCGTGTCTAGGGACAGCCCATCAACTCTACGTAGCAGCTGATTGGTGTCCCTGAGGTAGGAGGGTAATTCTTCCAAAAGGGGCTGCAGCATCGAGTTGATCCAGAGATTGACGCGCTCCAGGTAATTCCCCCGGCCCAAAACTATAGGCTGACCGGGGGGTTTTTCATGTTCTTGTGCACTTTCGGGAGTAAATAGAAAGTAGATATGGTCGGTTCATTCACTATCAATGCTGCCCCCAATTCTTTGGTTATAATACCAGCTTGCATGGCCCTAGACAGTATCTGTTTGAGCTGTGTATCAAAGGCGGACAAGGGGTTGAACGTCAACTTCTTATAGCATGATGTATTATTTAGTTGTCGGAAGGCCTCTAGTTCGTACATAGAAGTAGGCCACAACACTATGACCATCCACTCACTATTGGGCATGGATTGAATAATGTAATAGTTTTTCCCTCTGTCCAGCTAAGAGATATATAATATCTTTATTGTAGTGATCACAGGCTGGTACGCATGCGTGCGGTGTTCAGGGGAGCCGTTCCGCTCCTGGCGTCTGTAGCGTCAGGTTGCCATGGGACTTTCTCCCATCGCTTCCCGTCGTGTGAAGTCGGCGCGGTCTGGCGTCCCCTGTTGTCACGGCACCGCATGTGTCACATCCTGCCTGTGATGACTTACCTTCCGGTCCGGCGGGTTTTTAAAGCTTCACTTCTTCCTCCCCATACACGCCCCCTGACAAAGGATTTGATCCGAAACGTGCGTTGGGGCAGACGCACTGACCATCGGCGCCCCCCACGCTTGCCCTAGATCACTGGATCAGGTACATTTGTATTCGAGGCATATTTCTGCTATTGCCATGCTGACGCTAATTGACCACTAGGTACTTCTCTTACACAGCTGGGCAAGTTGTGTGCCTGTTTATAGTTGCACACATACGTGATGAATTTTGTATTAGCCCTATGGTGTAGGCTGTGATTCTCTTGTCAGCATGTAACCACACTAATGACATCGTACTATATAGTGCTTTCTTGTAGATATTTTTCGGTGTTGGCACATTAAGAATTATGGTTATTGGCACTATGTTTTCTTGTCTATTTTGACATTAGCATAAAGCAGTTTTAGCGTGGGTAGTCTCTGATGGCCCTAGTGCGCCTTAGTCCAGTATTGCATGATTTTCTGCATTTTGCCATCTGGTTCCCAATCGCATTTTACCTGTTTGTATTATGTTCACTCAATAAAATAATACTTTTTTTACATTAATTTTGATCTCTGGTCGTGTTTTTGTGGATCTTTTTCCACCTTTTCTGTTCCCTAAAGAGTTGTGGTGTATTAACACTGGTGTATTATTGGGAAACTCGATTTCTGAGAATCATCCATGAGTGACAAAAATGCTTGTTCTTTGAGTGAAATGATTTTTAAAGATGATTAAACACAATCGTTCCCGGTCAGGGCCTTATTTGCCATTAGATCCAGTACCTAGGGCGGCAGTGCACGGGGGAGTGGAATTTTGGGGGGGTGGCGCCAGTCAGTGTTAACCATATATTTATTTTTTATTTTTTTACAATACCGCTGTTTGCCTCTGACTGGACTTCCTCTTGAAGCAACTGTGGCAGAAGGCGGTCAAGTGCAGAGGCTTGGGATTTTATACCTGCACTAAGGAGCAGGTGCAGCTGACTTCTGTAGAATAAGTGGGTGGGATACTAGCTCTCTCGTCAGAATTACAGTGTTCACAGCTCTGATTGCTAGTGAAGAAGTCAATATGAGCTGCTCAACCAGAGAGCTAGGTACACACTGTGGTACAGGAGAACAGGACAGCACTGTGTAGGTGTCATGCTAGTTACAACCCATGGACAGGCCATAAGTCAGTGAAATCAGACATTCCGGGATCAATACTAAAAGAGCACATAGTAAACCAAGGGAAAATACAAAGTCACAAGTCAGGTCACATGCCAGGGTCAGAATACCAGAGAAGTAGCAGATAAGCAAAGGAGCAATAACAAACAGGTAGTCACAACACGGTCCAAAGGTCAGCAGCAGATCAGAACTTACAGCATATGGACCAGGCGAACACACACCAGAGAACACAAGCTTAGAACAAGCTTTTGACTGGCAGTGATCTGGGCCAGACAGCTCACCTAAATAGCAGGGCAATTACCAAGAACAGGGAGCACCTGTGGAAATCTCTTTACCTTCC
The DNA here is from genome assembly GCA_009801035.1 of Oophaga pumilio. Classification (NCBI taxonomy): domain Eukaryota; kingdom Metazoa; phylum Chordata; class Amphibia; order Anura; family Dendrobatidae; genus Oophaga; species Oophaga pumilio. Next base: position 11,179 of record VIAB01005684.1, read on the forward strand.
AGTCTCAGATAGGTCAACCAAGCTGGCAATCAAAGCATTGACAGCTCAGCACGCCCCAGCACAGGATAGGATGACAGCGCTGTCCATCACAGAGTTCCAGACACTCTGAGCATTCATGACAGTAGGAATCATGACAGTAGGAAGAAAGAAGCTCCTCTGCTTCCCACAAGAAATGTCACTGGTGGCCGTGGCTGTGCTGTCTGATGGGAAACACTGTAAGTAGAAAACTTATTTTGTGCTAAGACACTGTCCTCTTGAGTTAGGTGTTGGGGGCCTGGTGAGAGTGTGCCCCTGAAAGAGGGGAGTGTTGTGCACTTGCATGGTTGACAAACTGCAGCAGAGGCCCAAAGATCATATATTTTTTTAATGAATTCTGCATTGCAGACTGTGACAGGAAATGGCAAAATGTTTCCTGTCATATTGCCTGGAAATCGGCAGGGGCACAGAGTGATCATCAGCTTTCAGCAAATCAGTGTGTGTCTACATCTCAGTGTTATATGTCTGTCTATCAAATCTAGGTCTATCTATCTATGTACAGTGGGGAAAATGAGTGTTTGATACACTGCTGATTTTTCAAGTTTTCCTACCTGCAAAAAATGAAGAGGTCAATTGTTTGCAATTACAGAGGTCAGATGTTTTCTGCAGTTCTTGAACAAGTTTGCACTCACTGCAGCAGGGATTTTGGCCCACTCATCCTTCCAGATCTTCTCCAGATCTTTCAGGTTTCAGGGCTGTCGCTGAGCAACATTGAGTTTCATCTCCCTCCAAAGATTTTCTATTGGGTTCAGGTCTGGAGGCTGGCTAGGCCACTCTAGGACCTTGAAATGCTTCTAATGCAGTTGCCCAGAGCCACAAGCCATCTTCAATGCTCTTACTGAGTGAAGAAGGTTGCTGGCCAAAATCTTTGCAGAAAAGCATCCCCCTAAAGTATTATTTTTACCCCACCATTCTGCACAGTTGGGTGGGTGTTCTTGGGTTTATACTCATCTTTCTTCTTTCTCCAAACACAGCTACTGGAGTTGATACCAAAAAGTTCTATTTTGGTCTCATCTGACCATCTAGATATGTGCTGGTGTGACCAGGAGGACCTTCCATGCCCTGCAGGATTTTAATCCACGACGGTGTAGTGTGTTACTAACGGTAATGTTTGAGACTGCATTCCCTGCTCTCTTCATGTCATTGACCAGGTCCTCCCATGTAGTTCTGGGATGATTCCTGACCTTTCTTTGAAGCATCCTTACCCCACGAGGTGAAATCATGCATGGAGACCCAGACCGAGGAAGATTGTCATCTTGTATTTCTTCCATTTTCTAATAACTTGCCAACAGTTGTTGCCTTCTCACCAATTTGCTTGCCTATTGTCTAGTAGCCCATCACAGCCTTGTGCATGTCTACAATTTTGTCTATGGTGTATTTAGATAGCTATTTTGTCTTAGCCATGGTGGAGAGGTTGGAGTGTGATTGATTGTGTGGACAAGTGTCATTTATACAAGTAACAAGTTCAAACAGGTGCAAATAATGCAGATAATGCGTGCAGAGTAGAAGGGTTTCTTAAAGAAAACTAACAGGTCTGTGAGAGCCAGAATTTTTGCTAGTTGGTAATTGATCAAATATGTATTTCATGCAATAAAATGTAATTTAATTATTTAAGGACCATACAATGTGACTTTCTGGTTTTTATTTTTGGGTTCTGTCTCTCACAGGTGAAAGGTACATATGGTAAAAATTACAGACTTTTCCATTCTTTTTAGGTGGGAAAACTTGCAAGATAGGCAGTGTATCAAATACTTATTTTCTCCACTGTATGTATCGATTTATCTATCTATAAGAAAAATAGAACAAGAACACCACCAGAAATGTGGGTGAAAAGCCTCCCAGGCACATACCAGTCTTTAATATATCAAAAAGATGGACGCACCCACCACTCCTTGTTGTGTAGAAAAATATGCTATTTAAAAGCTCATGAGGCGACATTTCAGCTCTGCGTGAGAGCCTTATTCAACTGATTACATAGCAAAATCCTGCTGACAGGTTGAATTTAATCAGGGTACATTTATATCCAGTGCCTAGGGCACATCTCTGTTCTCGGCAGCACATCACTCTGTGTAAATAGAACATGTGCTGCTGAGAACAATGACAGTCTGTGTGCTCAGAAAGATCGTGTTACCGATCATTATTGTCACACGGAAAGTGCAGTCAGCTTGCCTTAAGGCACTGTCACACTTAGCGATCGCACCAGCGATCACGACAACGACACGACCTGGCGAGATCGCTAGTGCGATCGCTATGTGATCGCTAGTTAGATTCCAAACACAACTCATCAGCGATCTGTATAACGACCTCTGCGGTCGTTGGGAAAACCTAGTCCCACCTGCGACACTGGTGAAGTCGTTCATAAAGGGTGTCACACTCAGCGATTCAGGCTCACCAGCGGGACACCAACGACCAAAAAACTCAGAACGTTCATAAGCGATCAATGACATCTCAGCAGGGGCCACATCACTGCTACATGTCACACACAGCTGCGTCGCTAATGAGATCGCTACTGCGTCATGAAATCAGTGACTCATTAGCGATCTCGTTAGCGATCTCGTTTAGTGTGATAGTACCTTTAGGTTACTAAATGACCTCTGACGTGCTTTCATGCTTGTGATCAGTGGTTGATTAACATCGTTCTGTGTAAAAGCACACTTAAGCTATGAAATGCCGGAGAACAAAAAGTCAGAAAAACGTATCTCTAAAAAGGTATAAATTTATTATTGTACCACATTATAAAAAATTAACAAAATATTTTTTGTTATTATAACAATATAGTATATATGGATTAATTTACAAAGTGATCCACCAGATTAGTATGATGTATAAAGGACGCACCGGGCAACAACTGAAATTATGTCTTATATTCAAGATTCTTCAAAGTAGCCACCTTTTGCTTTGATGACTGCTTTGCACACTCTTGGCATTCTCTTGATGAGCTTCAAGAGGTAGTCACCGGAAATGGTTTTCACTTCACAGGTGTGCTCTGTCAAGTTTAATAAGTGGGATTTCTTGCCTTATAAATGGGGTTGGGACCATCAGTTGTGTTGTGCAGAAGTCTGGTGGATACACAGCTGATAGTCCTACTGAATAGACTGTTAGAATTTGTATTATGGCAAGAAAAACGCAGCTAAGTAAAGAAAAATGAGTGGCCATCTTTACTTTAATTAATGAAGGTCAGTCAGTCTGAAAAATTGGGAAAACTTTGAAAGTGTCCCCAAGTTCAGTTGCAAAAACCATCTAGCGCTACAAAGAAACTGGCTCACATGAGGTCCGCCCCAGGAAAGGAAGACCAAGAGTCACCTCTTCTTCTGAGGATAAGTTTATCCGAGTCACCAGCCTCAGAAATCGCAGGTTAACAGCAGCTCAGATTAGAGACCAGGTCAATGCCACACAGTTCTAGCAGCAGACACATCTCTACAACAACTGTTAAGAGGAGACTTTGTGCAGCAGGCCTTCATGGTAAAATAGCTGCTAGGAAAGCACTGCTAAGGACAAGCAACAAGCAGAAGAGACTTGTTTGGGCTAAAGAACACAAGGAATTTACATTAGACCAGTGGAATTCTGTGCTTTGGTCTGATGAGTCCAAATTTGAGATCTTTGGTTCCAACCACCGTGTCTTTGTGCGACGCAGAAAAGGTGAACGGATGGACTCTACATGCCTGGTTCCTACCGTGAAGCATGGAGGAGGATGTGTGATGGTATGGGGGTGCTTTGCTGGTGACACTGTTGGGGATTTATTCAAAATTGAAGGCATACTGAACCAGCATGGCTACCACAGCATCTTGCAGCAGCATGCTATTCCATCCGGTTTACGTTTAGTTGGACCATGATTTATTTTTCAACAGAACAATGACACCAAACACACCTCCAGGCTGTGTAAGGGCTATTTGTCCAAGAAGGAGAGTGATGGGGTGTTACACCAGATGACCTGGCCTCCACAGTCACCAGACCTGAACCAAATCGAGATGGTTTGGGGTGAGCTGGACCGCAGAGTGAAAGCAAAAGGGCCAACAAGTGCTAAGCTTCTCTGGGAACTCCTTCAAGACTGTTGGAAGACCATTTCTGGTGCCTACCACTTGAAGCTCTTCAAGAGAATGCCAAGAGTGTGCAAAGCAGTCATCAAAGCAAAAGGTGGCTACTTTGAAGAACCTAGAATATAAGACATAATTTCAGTTGTTTTACACTTTTTTGTTAAGTATATAATTCCACATGTGTTAATTCATAGTTTTGATGCCTTCAGTGTGAATGTACAATTTTCATAGTCATGAAAATACAGAAAAATCTTTAAATGAGAAGGTGTGTCCAAACTTTTGGTCTGTACTGTACATAGGCTGGTGACAATGTGTGTTTGGGTTTGTTTGTGTTTACTTACCAGCTTAGTAATGAGGGTGTCTGGCTGACACACTTTCATTACTAAGCCTAGGGGCTTGGTGTCAATGAAAGCCGCTGACACCAATCCCTAATTCCATTTCCCTGATGCTACTGCATCAGAATGAAAAAGGGTATAAAGATATCTCCAAAGACCTTGGTGTCCCAGTTTCAACAGTGTGCAATGGTATTAAGACGTTGGCCAAGTATGGAACCATCAATAACCTCTCTGGACATGGGGAAAAGAGGAAAATTGAAAAGAGAGGTCTTCAAACGTTGGTGAGAATGGTGGAAAGAACACCACGTCAAAATCCAAACACCTGAAGGCCAACCTGGAACAGTCTGGGTTATGGGTTCAACAAGTACCGTCCATGCACACTAAACTAAGCAGAGCTTTATGGGTGAAGATCAAGGAAGAAACTATTGCTGAAAAAAAGACATAAAAAAGACATAAAAAGGAATGACTTATCTTTGCCAAAGAGTACCTTGATAATCCTTCTGGGAAAATATTCTGTGGACAGATGAAGCCAAAATAGAGCTGTTTGGCAATGCAAAGCAACATTTTGTTTACAGATAGCACAATGAAACTTATAAGGAAAAGAACACCCTACCAACAGTTAAGCATTGTGCAGAAACCATAAAGTTGTACTGTGCTTTGCTGTGTCTGGTACTGGAGGCCTTGACCATATCATAGGAATCATGAAATCAGAAAATTATCAAGAGATTTGAGAGCAAAATATCCTACCCAGTGTAAGAAAACTTGGTTTGAGTTGAAGAGCATGGTTCCTCCATCAAGACATTTACCCAAACACACATCCAAAAGTACACAGGAATGGTTGAAAAAAAAAATGCACTGTTTTAATATGGCCAGCAATGAGTCCTGACTCCTGACCTCAATCCCATTGAAAATCTTTGGGATGAGCTGAAATCTGCCATTGGGAAAAAGAACCTTGCAAACTTTCAAGAGCTTGAACAAACTGCAAAAGAAGAGTGGGAGAAAATACCAGCTGAGAAGTGAAAGAAGCTTATAGATGGCTACAAGAAACGTTTAGAGGCAATGCAAAAGGGTGTGCAACCAAGTATTAATAAGGGGTGCCTTTATTGCTGCACATGCTGTTTATTCTGCTTATTCTTTGAAATTGCAACATATAAGTTGAAAAACAGTATTTTATTGTGGTATTACTTTGGACCACTAATTATAAAATCTTGTGGATAAAACTTTGCTACATTTACATTTATTATTGGCACCCCTTCATTTTATCGAAAATGAAGGGGTGCCAACAATAGTAACCAGCAATGTACGGTTTTTGGAAAATGGCAACATTTTTTTTTATAAACTTTGGATGATTTTTTTTTCACCAAGAACCTATACATGTTTGGAATCTATGAACTCATAATGATGTGTAGAATCATAATGGCAGGTCCGTTTTAGCATTTAGGGAACACGGTGAAAAAAACCCTCCAAAAAACAGTTGTGGAATTGCACTTTTTTGCAATTTCACCACACATGGATTTTTTTTTCCCATTTTCCAGTACACTATATGGTAAAATCGATGGTGTTGATCAAAAGTACAACTTGTCCTGCAAAAAAACAACCGTCACACGGCCATATTGATGGAAAAACGCAAAAATAAAAAATCCCAAGGTGGTGCAGAGTTTTAATAAAGTTGCTATAAATTATAACAGAAATGTACTCTGGTCCATGACTGGAGTACTTTTTTTGTACCTTTTACTGAATTTGATGCATCTTACTTAAGTAAATCCTAGAACAATACTGACATATCAAACCGCAGTCTTGATGAATTCCACCCATAGATTGTTTCGCAGGCACAGAGGTGCTACTGACGAGAGTGACTGCTGTCTGTCACAGCAGAAACTATGCAGAAAAAAAAGATGCTGCTAAAGGAAGCACCAGCAGACTGTCACAGATGTTAGAGAACTGTTGTAAGTGTAAACCAAGTGTTGCAATTGTCAGTCATCTATCTCTATTCAAGTCAACCTCCTGTCTGTGGAAAACAGTGGAAACCATCGAGCTTGTTGTATCATGTAACACTGTTTACATTAAAGCTCGTTGCTTCACTGTAACTAAAGTCTTTGAACTGACATCTGTGAACGGCTGATTCTTTTCACCTTTTCAAATATCAAAAGACGGACTGTTACTTCCAAACAGAAAGACAAATGTGAACAGGTGCAAGCAAAGAGAGCCTCTCTATATGTCACTAAAGTCTTTGAATTGACATCTGTGCACGGCTGATTTTTTCACCTTTTCACCATCATATCCTTTTCTTTCGTTATAGATTAACATTGAAACACCACCTGATTGTCTTTTTGCTTTGCCAGTTGCTAAATTTATGCATATTCAATATTATGTTGTGTTGGCATTAGAATACATGCATATATCTTAGCTTCTCTCCAGCAGAGGTCAGACATATGCAGATAGGCAGTCTCTCAGCAGAAAAGAGATGTGGAGCACAGCAGAGATGTTTTCATTATACCAATCTTATTGGTATTGAGTATTGTGGGGAGTAGTATAAATATTACAAATAGTGTACCAATCCCAGACTATGGTTAGGGCCACATAGAGAAAGTAAGTAGCTCCATGTAGTTTATTCCAGGTATGGCTTGCTAGACTACCAAGAAAGAGTGTTTTTATTAAAGAATCACTTCCACTAAGTTTTTTTATACACTGACTGTGTGTATATGCATGTAATGTAGCGTGAGGGTATTAATATACTCACCTACTGCCTCTCTCTCTGGTATCCAGCTATGTTCTTCTCATCTGAGTGACGTCACTGCTCTTGAGACACTCTGGGTCACTCTTCGCTCTGCATGACCTGGAAGTGATTTTTACAATGTAAGTATATGAAGCGTTAGAACGAGGCTCCATAGGGTGTATTGTAAAATAGACTCCCTGCTCACACATGGAGCAAAGAGTGAGCCAACTACTTGAAATTGCGGTGATGTCACTGAGAAGAGGAGAAGAATGATGCTGGACACCGGAGAGAAAGGCGATAGATGAGTATATTAATACACTCACATTACATTACATGCATACACACACATTCAAAGTTATAAAAAAAATGTGTGAGTGCTTCTTTAATGTGTGAAAGAGGATTTCCTCCACGGTCAGGGGCATAGAGGATTTTGCCTGTGAGTGAAGAGTTTATCCACCATATAATGGAGACATAGCCTCTGCAAGACTGAAAATTAGCAAAAGAAGAGGTTTTTACCTAACTGTAAATAGATAAGTATTACTGCTGATTGTGCAAGGTACTGTCACACTGGAGAAGGCTATAGAATGGTAACTGAGTGTGATGGACTAATACAGAGGAAGTGTGAGAGATGGCTGAAGAAAGGTGCTCTATAGCTGTGCATTGCTGTCGAGACAGGTAATCAGATGCTGTCGAGACAGGTAATCAGAAGATGATTGCAGAACTAAGACACTGTATATTGAGAGTGACTCTCATATAAAGGTGAAGTTGCTGTGGAAAGTGCCATCAATCTTCTGCCCCTGTTAAATCTATGGTCTCTTGCAATAACCTCTGTAACCAGCAAGCACGTTGACCATTGAGAAACTCTGAATCCATGAAACGTGTTGCTTCTTTATGAGAATCGGCTATTTTTGAACTGTCTTTCAAGTAAGTCTACATTCCTTTCACCTTCCCAGAGTAAGGAGACAACTAAATTTCAAGGACCAAAGACACCATCCGCTACATCTAAAAAAACAGTTAAATCATACACAGCAGTGTGGTGTTGTTCAGTGCTGGTTGAGGATCTGTATTAGTTGACTATAGTAAAAATGTAAAGGTAAAAGTAAATACCATGGTAAAGAGGAATGATGGCTCCATCCATACAAATAATTTTAACTCTTAAAAACTGGATACACTAGACACCTCATTTAATATATTTTGATAAGATAAGTGAGACTAGGTTGGCGAACTGTGGCATTCGGGTTATGAAAAAAATGCCTGGTTGAAATGCTATGAATGGTATAAGTAGGGCAGAGATCCAATCTCATTTATAAGCAAACTTTAGTAAAAATCAATATAACTGCCTTCTGGATAGCTATGATAAGTAAAAACAGGGTACTGTACATATTTTTTGCATACCAAGTTAAAAGCAAGACATTTTATTGACTGATACATGCATTTTATTACACTATGTAGAATACAAGAATGTATTATGAGATTAGCATTAAATCACAATATTATATTTAACTGTGGTATCAGTGGGGCTACGGAGCAATGAGTTGATCGGAAACACATGTTCTATAGCTTTGGGATGAAACCTTCTGATCTATTTTACTTGATGGGTGTGCCTTGAAATTATAACTGGCTCATATATCAATAGACTATTATAACCAGAAAACGTCTCTAAGCGAAGCTTTGCAGATAGAAAGTGTATTAAAATGTAATACAACCCTGCAATCTGGATGACTTGTCTAGTAGTAGTGAAAAACTCTAGAACTTTTTTCATATGGTCACTATTATCTTTACTTTCAAATTCATACAGCATAAAGCCCATACCGGAAATGCATGCTCATATTTAATGCAAACATACATTAATTCCAAAATGTGAATATTTTGCTTAGTACATCCCAGGGTATAATTCACCATTTTGGCAATGTGCAGGCACAAGAGTTATGTCCGCTCAACTGTTATGTTTCGGTAACTGAGGAGAAATAGCAAAAAATACAGTGCAATTGTAAGGTATCTAGGGGCATGATCTGACCAAAGAATCAAACCCACGCCAGCCTCTATAGGTAAATCTAATAAGTTGTGGGATATAAAGAAATAATCTATCCTTGTTATGTTTCGGTAACTGAGGAGAAATAGCAAAAGCGGAAATACATCAGAGAGGCTGGAACCTATTGGATTGCAGTAACCTGAACTAACCACACAACTAGAAGTAGCCGTGGAGCGTTCCTACGGTGGTCCTAGACGCCTCGTCACAGCCTGAGAGATAACTACACCTAAAGGCAAAAAGATGAAAGCTATCTGCCCCGGAGCAGATCCCCAAAGAAAATAGGAAGCCCCCAAACATGTAATGGCGGTTAGACAAGAAGAAAGCACGGACACAGACAGAAAATAGAATGAGCAAATGCTGGGGCCCAATCTGTCTAGACAGAAAAGTTCAGGAAAGAATTCTGACTGCAATCCAACAAAACCCTAACAAAAATACCAACACTTCTGATTGCCAAAAAACCTGAGATCACACGATCTCATCCACCTAAATCAGATCTCTGGTGTAACAAAACACTATTCAGCAAATAAAAAGTAACAAAGGAGCAAAGCAAAAGTGCAGACAAAAACGGAGCACAATTGCAGCGCCAGACCCCCAAAAGGGGACAGGCTGCAGTCCACTGCAAGCAGCAAACCAGCAATGAAAATCAAACAGAGGAAAAAAAAAAAGCAAACACTTATCTGAAGGAGAGCAGGAAACTAGCAGTGCTTCAAGCAAGACCAGAAGGAACAATTGATAACCGGCAAGGCTGCTGGGAACTCAGGCCACTTATATCCTACCATTAAGCGCCAGCTGAAGGCCATTCAGTAATCGGTCATTACCCTCAGCAACCACCGGAGGGAGCCCCAGCTCAGAAGCTGCCTCCAGCATATTCACAACACTCAACACTAGTGAATACCAGCAGCATATAATGGCATGTCGTGAATGTCAAGTCTGCACCTCTGGTCAATTTGTGCTACAGATCTTCTCTGCAGCATATGGATAAGACTTTATGAAATCTCATTCAAAATACTGATACCGTATAACTCCATATTCAACTCATGTGAGCAAGCCCCATTTCTGTGTTTTGTAATTTACTAGGGAAATCCTAATTTTTGTAATTTACACTACAATAGAACATTTTTGTTACCATACTTTGCTACTTTTTATATAGACTAGTGCAGTTTTAATAAATGATAAGACTGGTATACAGTGATTTTGGTGTGAACGATGTCCAAACGGTTTTATATTAAGTTTATGGTGCTGATAAAGAATATGACTTTGTTTTTCCCAGATTGGCCCTAACTTCTGAGATATTTAATAATTAATTACATTAGAATTCTGGCTTCAAAAAGTCACATTTCTAGCATTGTAAGACTACAAATTGAAATAGAAAATAATTATGTGGGATATTTCATTACCTAAGACACTTAAAAAGTCAAAAGACAGACTAAAAGACTAAAAGTTGTTCCATTTGTTATCACACCAGTCGCTTGTGGGAATGCATGATCATGGATGAATTATCTCACAAACTAGAACCAATTAAGGAAAAGTAATCGGATTTTTGAATTCGGCACCCTCAAAACACCCTAAATCCATTCAAAAAACCTTGGCACTTGAATTTTTTTTGTAGGCATGTGAAATATTTTGGTTTTCATCTGATTTCTCTAAATTGCAATAAATTGGTATATTTGTGTTCTCCTATCAGTCCATGAAAAACAGACAGCAACATGGATGCAATTGGAGTTTTGGAGTTTTGTCTGATTATTTCCCATAGAATTGCATTGGCGAGTTTGATACAAGAATCTGATCAAAATCTGTTATGTTTTGATCAGATTTTGTGAGAGCCACTCAGTCCGCAAAAATACACGGATATGTAAACAGGTCCATACACTATAATAGGTACTGTATGATTTCTATCCATCAAAAATAAGGCTAGAACTTGTACAAGAAAAACACACATCGGAATGAGGCCATAAGAGTAGACCCTGTTTTCCTTAGGTGAATTCAACCATATTATTGTCTCTAGTAATACATGAAAATATGTGCTCTTAGAAACACTACAAAACACAAAAATACAGCTGTATAGTAACATAGAAGTTCCATAACTGAAGACACTTGTGCCATTCCTATAAAACTAGCCCATCGACAGGTAGTTGTATTTTATTGAAAAACTCTACTTTTGAATACTTCACATTGTAAATCTTGATAATATGATGTGTAATGTGGTAATTACTTTGGCCCCGATTCACCATTGTTTCTCCATTTTTCTGGAGTAGTTTGCTCATTTTAGTGGCTTTAGTGGCACCTTATTCTCTATATGTTTTGCTCCACATTTAAAGTTGTTTTTCTTTTTTAATTTTTTTTTTTAATCGTTCCTTGACAACTCTGCTGATACAGGTGTTTTAGACAGATTGATGACATTAAACTTTTGCCAAATGTTGTATTTTTGGGTGTACCTAACTCCAATTACCCATTGGAGTAAGGTTTTTGGAAGTGTCTTCTATTTAGTGCATTTTTGAGATGTCAGTGAATATTACAACACAAAAAAAGAAAAGTGACTTCAATGCAATCACAAATGATAAATTGGTGGCCTTTTTCTTTACTTGCCATGAACTGATGTTGACTTAGGTTCTATTCAGATAATTTTTCTGTTTTTCAATAGACTGACTGATTTGGATCAGTGTTTTGGATTAGATTTTCATCATTGTTTGTTCAGAATGTCAGTTTTTACCATCAGAGTTTCAGCAAATATTTTTTTCGTGATCAACAAGTTTTCTCATACTTCTATCAAACAAACATAGAAATTGGACAGCATATGGATGGTACAAGGATAGCATCCAGTTGATGTTTGATTTTTCTCACGGACCCTAGACTTATATTGGTGATTTTAATATGTGACACAGATCAAAATCGGAAACGTGTGTTGGTGTGGACCACTCAGTTCGCAAAAATAAATAGACATAGGATCGGCTCCTAAGATTATAATAGTATGTGAAAAACTGACGTCTGAATGATAAACCCATAGGCAGCTCCATAAATGTATTAACCAGAAACAAGAGAAAGTGGAAGCAAATGCCATAAAATAACAAAGTTTATTGAGACATACTGGAAAGTTAAAATTTATGCAGGGACATAAATGCAAAAAAAACAAGAAGAAGCTAAATGCGAAAGGTTGTATGCCAGGTTAATCCACCTTATCTGCACTTCTTGTGTTACTATTACCGCTTGCCTTCCTTGCTGCTACAACATATGTGCTTTATTTAAGGTGATTCACCTACCATATTTATTTTTCTCTTGCTGTACTACAGAACGCAGCTAGGTGTAGGGCACTATTGGAACACTGCTTTATATGATGATTATTGACTGTATGGTTTTGACATATGAATGATCTCTTACATGAAGTTTTCCTTTATAATCATAACTTTAAATTCACACCATCCCAGTCATAGACAGCATAAGATAGACAGGGTCATTCATTAAAATAATCTATGTTTTACTCCTTACGTTGTGGTATTTAAGAGAGAATGCAATGTTAAACAAAGCCAAAGTTCGGGCAAAAATGTCTGCTGGGCCATTCTTCTCCAGTTTCTTGGTGACTAACTTGGCTTGATTGACAAGCCCTCTTTCTATTTGCATTTAGGAAGTGTCAATTTCAGGCACTGTTTGCCACTCTGATTTGAAGAACATCACAAACTAGTAATGGGCAGCCTGGCCCTTTTTGGTGATCTGGCTCACTTGGTCTCCGCTCACCAAAAAGAGACAGCTCTTTTGAATCCTAATTGGACCCCTATTAAATATGTGTTCACCCCACATCAACACATATTTTAGATGACATTAATGAGGCCAACCACCCCCACCCATGACTGAAACCCCCTCTACTTGCAGGCAGCCAGTTAAAATGATGAGTGGGCAGGATTTTGGCTGGGTGGGCAAGGTTTCGAAAGCCGAACACTTGGAATTTTAAACCCAGTGAGAGGTGTTGAGAGAATTTTGTGGCTTTCACTGGGGTTCTGGCTTCCATTCTTCACAGCAGGGAGCCGGTTCTTTGCCTTAGTTTGTTTGCGAATGACGCATCACTATCAGTATCCTCTAGTCAAAGTGTCAGAAGCAACTTATATGACTGAAATGTAGTCGGAGTCGAATGATTTTATTCCGACTTTGACACCAAAATGAACACCGTCTCTGACTCCATGACTCTTACTCCACAGCCCTGAGGAAAACAAATGGTAATTAGTGATGACCAGCAGCCTGTTTAACCATTTAACCATACACAGCAGTTTCAAACTTCATAGTTTAGTTATATTGTATAAACAGAGCAAAAATTATCTTTTTTGGAGGCAGATGTACAGTCATGGCCAAAAGTTTTGAGAATGACACAA